>JAEIFU010004576.1:0-12216 GCA_018904235.1 Lordiphosa stackelbergi | reverse complement strand
ATGAGGAGTGCCGACTTGCTACTGCAGAAAAGACGCAGCCTACAGGAGTACTCTTCTCTCTGCAGTCGGGAGCAACGTTGGGCTGTTAAGGAGCGATAAGGGGAGAAAAGAAAGAGAGCGGAAGCGCCTCTTTAGAAGGAAAAAGAGCGAGCAGGAAAGGCGCATGCGCGAGGAAGTCGAGATGTTATTCGTGGTGGGAGGGAGACTCGAAAATTTTACCAAAAATTAAGCAATTAACAGAAGGTTTTAAGTTCAGAGTGCCCAATGCAAAAAGATGAATATGAACCAGCTGATCCGGTGGCGCTTAACAAATGGGATAGCTATCTAACCTACTGGGAGGCGATGACGAACATGATGCCGCCTCTAGAGAAGTAGCGATGCCACCAATCGACAACATAGGGAGATAGACCCGCCGATTCAAATAGTAAGGTGCTGGTTGCATACAAAGGTTAAAGAACAACAAACACCAGGCGCTGATGCAGAGCTGCCCTCTGAATTGTTCAAGGCTGGAGCCGCTTATTAGCACACTGATTGACCACGCGGTTTTAGAAGACCAGATATTCACATTACGACAACTCCTGAGAGTCCCCAGAGAGTGGCATCAACACACACCATCTATTCGTTGATTATAAATCAGCCTTCGCCGCCGATGAGGCCAAAGGTTTTAGCCTTGTCTACCCCATAATGTTAAAAATGTCCGTCTCTTGCATGATGACGTTGAGAAGTACATAAAGCCCGTCAAAATAGAAAGAACCTTCCGAACCATTTGATACCAAGAGGTTTTAGGCAGGGCGATACCATATCGTGTGACTTCCCCTTCAATCTACTGATGGAACATATACGCGCCGGCGCCCCACATGCCAACAGAACGGGCGCCTTTATTTATAAAGATAAAGACCATGATATATGATATCGACATCAATGCCAAAACGAACAGGCGGTAAGCAGGGCGTTTTCAGAGATTGAGAGTGCAGTCAGAACTGATGGCTGTTAGCGGCAAATGAGGACAAGACGAAATACTCTTGCATCCGCGGACAAAAAGTCCTTGCGTCTTGACAAATTGTACAATGGGGAGAATACAACTGTAAAGTTGTTGAGGATTTTACTTACCCCGAACGACAATAACCAGCGACAACAAGATCGGTCTGGAAATCCGACGAAGATCACTCTTGCAAACCGATGTTGATGGGCTACATAGAGAGCTCAGGAGCAGAGACCTCAAGCGAAGAACAAAATTAGTCTCTATACAAGTCGCTAATCATCCCAGTCCTGCAATACGGCGCAGAAGCATGGACAATGACAGCAGCGGATGAAGCGGCGATTGGCGTGTTTTGAACTGGGGCGTGTTTGAACGAAAGATTCTTCAGATTTTATGGACCTTTAAAAGTTGGCGATGATTTCAAAGTTGGGTTTGGGCCATTCGCAATAATGACGAACTGTATGAGCTTCTATGGGGTGGGGACAACTGTCTGGTCAAGCGCAAAGCAATAAAATATACAGCGGCTGCGCTGGTTAGGACATGTCACCAGGATGGACGAAGAAGCCCACTCAAGGTGCATATTCGAAGGCGGCTAACTACGGAGGAAGAGTGGGGTGGGGGAGACCTCGACTAAGATGATAGACCAGGTTCGGGGCAGACATTGCCAAGCTTGGTGACCAACTGTCCCAGTCAAACAATGACAGTAAAGCGCCCCAGGACATTAATTGCAGCGGCCGAGACCGTCGAACGGCTGTGATGCTATCGGGCCAATCAAGAAGAGAAGAAGATATATCGTCTGCATAGTCCAGATGCCGCAATGGTTGTCATTGTCCATCGATGACGTTATGCCAGTTAGTGCTGGTCGAATAGTGAGAACACATCTGCAACCACCATTATAAACAGGATGGGAGACAGAGCACAACCCTGTCGAACGCCGCCGAGGACTGGGAAAGGTGAGCTTCTCCGCCATGAAGCACTGTGCACTGGGCGCTGTCGTATGTCGCCTGATAGAGAGAGAAGTTTTCCGGTATTCCCCTCCTTCGCAACCCTTGCCAGATGCATTCCCTGCTTCCGCTGTCGAAGGCCTTCGCGAAGTCTACGGTGCCAGAAGGTCCGCTCTGTATTCCGTGCATGATATGATCCGTCCATGAAAAATTTTTTTCTGAAACCAGTTTGCTCTTCGCCTATCATTCCATCATGGTGTCTCTCAGGCGATCCGAATAATTCGTGCAACGAGCTTTGCAATAGTGGGCAGCACACGATCCCGCGCCAGTTGTAGTAGTCCCGAAGGTCGCCCTTTTTGGGAATTTTCACCAAGATGCCCTCTAACCATTCCAATGGGAGCTCCTCAGCTTCCCATGCCCGTTGTATAACCGGGTTAAGTAACTCCGCAGCCGTTGCCGGTTGGCACTTAAAGAACTCTGCAGGTATGCCATCAATACCAGCTGCTCTGTGGTCAGGCCTCGATATTTCTAACTTAGTGGGCGCGGACATCCTTATCCTGTGGTGACTTGGAATTATACACATACATTGCCAATATGCCGCCGCATAATGTCTGTATAATAATCTTTGGTCGTATGAAAAATTTTGTCGCGTTACGCTCTGCCCCCCCTTCTAACGTTACGCTACTCTAGAGATGGGAAGGCCAGCTAAGATTATAATCTTCTAGCCGTTCATTCAAAGGAATGTATGTTATGTATAGTGTGTTTAGTCCTAACTAAATGTGAATGCCAAATTCCATCCGAATCCGTTAAGCCTTTCGTTCTTGATTGAGTAACAAACGGACAACAAAAAAACTTTCACATTTATTATATTAGATAGTAAGACAAAATTGAAAGCAAATTATTCTAATGTGCTAAGCTTTTGATGACTATTGAGTTGACTTTGAACATGTCAGAGCATCTTTCGAAAATCAATAGAAGCGCAAAAGTTGGCCTCTCGGTCAACTTTTTGTTGCAAATCAGCACCGAATCAATCCAGCAACTGTGTTGAAAGTGCTTGCCACTTTAAGTCGAGGCCCAGCTGTGAGTACTTGCGCATTCTCTGCCAGTAATTTGCTTCCACAATTCATCGAGCAGATCCAAAATGGCTAACCAAAAGCCAAAACTTATTCATAGAGACCACCCGCCGGCGCCTTTGTCATTTGTGGCCCCGCAGGTGTGGCACTCAATAAACAGCATAATGACTAAAACTGACCGCAGGCCACATGGAACTGGGGGTCAAAGGTCCACAGACATAACTCATGACAAAGAAATTACGCAGAGTTGGCAATAAAAAAGTTTTTTGCCACAGCGTGGAGTCCGCCATTATCATTGGGCATATTAAAACTTTTGATGTTGCTCAAATTATTTCTGGAAATTGATGCCCAAGGATTAACTTGGCCGAGGACACGGCGAAAACAGAAAAAGACAGCGCCCAGAAAAAGTTAAAGAAATATAATAAAGGACATATTTTGTCTGTTGGGAGCGGGGGGAAGTTGGCACATCAAACAACAGCAGAGCACACCGCTGGGAACTGCCTTCCGACACCTACAACCCCAACTCCAGCTCCCACCACGTCATGATGATGATGATGATGAATTCCTTGGCTTTTGCCTTGCGGTGGCCGGAAAACGCTTTTTGCGTTTACTTTCATGTTATGTACTCGTATAGTTTCTACTCCCCTGACTCTCTGTTCGTGCGTCAGGCTGACTGACACGCCACTCATCAGCTGGAAGCATTTCGCGTAACTTTTGACAAAAAAAAAATCAAAAAACGAGAACTTGCCCGGCAAAAGGCCGAGCCAAGTCGCCGTACAAAGAAGTTTCATTTCCCAAAGCTGCCGCAGGACATTATTTCTTTGGAGCATCTCCTTTCCTAGTCCTTCTCCCCCTGCTACTAACCCTCATGGCCCTGACAGGCCTTTGCCATGAATATGTCTCCATTTTTCTTTGTTTTATGTGTGAGTGTGTGTGTGTGTGTGTGGGTGTGCTTTGCTAGTTTCGGTTTCGGTATTTTTACTACTTTTGCTCTTTGCTCTGTTTAAATGCTTTTTGTTGCAATTGTCATAAGTTAGAGATAAACTTGCGATAAAACTTATGACAGCTACGGCTACGGCTCTTCAGGGCTGAGAGGAAGGAACAGGGAATCAGGCCACAACTTGCTGTGACAAATTGAACACAAAAATTACCCGATGTGATTACTTTGATGAATGAAATTACTACCTCACCTAGATAACAAATTATAGCGCCAGTGCGAGCAACTGCCATAAAAAGTGGGGCTTAAAAAAAGTTTTGGTAATTTGGAATGGTGATAGAGCTTCATTATTCTTTCTTTACTTTCAGCCCACAACCGGTAAGCACTTCAACGCGTTATGAACAAGGTGAAGTTTGTGAATAGAGAGAACAGTTTTCCCACAAACAGTCGTTAAGCTTCTCAGAAATCTTGGTAGATATTAAGCATTGCCTTGATTTTATTGTCATAAAGCTCTAATGATCGGCGTATTTGTACCCTTGCATAGGATATATTAAAATTGTCCAAATGTTTGCATAAAAGAAGCGTACCCGACCACACAAGGATATATATTCCTGATCTGTCCGTGTGCCTCTATGATATCTCTTCCGTCAGTTTTAAAGATATCTTGACCAAACTTTCCACGAAGTCTTAAGGTACAAATACGCTGCACATTTGTCAAAACCGGCCAGATCGAATGACTGTAACATGTAGACATGGAAAAAAGTCACAAAAAAGAGAGGCAACACATCGAACAGATCGATTCAGCCATACCACATGCGCCCTCAGTCAGGTACCTGGGCATAACAGGAGACTTACTTGGTCTGACCACATTAAAAGAGCTGTGGCTGTCACTTATACAGAATCTAAAATTTAAATGGTGCTATTACCACGATTAAAAAAAATAAGGACAAAGATAATAATCTTTAACAACTGGGGTATATCCAGTAACACGTAAATTACCCAGAGGAAACCAAAATTAAACAAATCCTCAAGAAAAATAATGATCTTCCCCAAGTATGTGCGTAACCCCAATTATAGAACATAACCAATAAACCATGGGGCTCCCACTTCAACATCCCCACAACACAAACCAACACGCCATCGACCTAGGTGATGGTAAGAGTGGGGAGCGGTGTGTCGGGACAACCGGTCTCCCATTTGGATTCATGGAGGCGGCTCTCCTAGACTCCACCCTAACAGGGCTCATGTTGTATTCTCCATCTGTTCTAACTTTGTTCCTGTACCTGTAACCTTTAAAATTTGTGAGCGTACGCTGAGCTAAATGTATCCTTTTTGACCTTATATTAGAGTGCATTGCAGAATGCTGTGCATAAACCAATTCATGTCCTCTGTGCTGTTTAAACTCCAGCGAGAAATCAAATCCGAAGCTTCTCTTCCTGCTTAAAAAACTACATTTTCAACCAATTTAGCCCTTTGAATTTCCCTTGCGTTTTCGGTTGAGGCGAAGTTTACTTACCACGGCTGAGAATACTCAGAAACTAACAATTTTAACAGTTTTAGTTAGTAGTTAATCGCTGTACCAAGAAAGCAAAACCATGGAGCAGAGAATTAGAGAGAACGTTTGCGCTGCCTCTCAATTTTGCTGGTGCTAAACGATAGTGCCCAAAAAGATACTTATAGTGCCCAAAAGATACCGTAAAGCGCCAGTAGGAAATCACTGCGGTTAGAGGGAGAAGACCATAACGCAAAAAAAAAAAAAAAAAAAAAAAAAAAATCTGACAGAGAGATAAGTGGTAAAAAACTGAGCAAACTTTCTTTAATATTCTCTTGCTCCATGGCAAAACGAACTAGATTCGACAACCTTGAATCATCGAACCAAGTCAACTGAAAGCGCCTACTGAGAGGCAATGATGAAAGTGGAAACACCTTGACAAGGTTTGGTTCGTTTAGCTGTCAATTTTATTTAATTGCACTTTGATATGTTTTGCTTCTGAGTGGATTTAAGAGCTCACTTTCTCGTAAACGACTTCTCATTTTGTTTAATCGTCTGGAGGCGATGTTGGAACTGGCAACATTAGTAAGTTGCAATTTTAATACTCAAATCGATTAAAAAATAATAAAAATTACATAATTAACATTTAATGAATTTGTATGAAAGGATAAGTTGTTTTCAGGTCCATAGAGGAAGTATTCGAAAGAGAAGTTATACCCGTTACTCGTAGAGTAAAAAGGGTATACTAAAGTCGTGCAAATGTATGTAACAGGCAGAAGGAATAATTTCCGACCACATAAAGTATATATATTCTTGATCAGCATCAACAGCCGAGTCGATTTAGCCTTTTCCGTCTGTCCGTCCGTCTGTATGAACACCTAGATCTCAGAGATGGTAAGAGATAGAGGTTTGACATGTATGGGACAAATGCTTCTTTTATCTGCACGCAGATCAAGTTTGTTTCAAATTTTGGCCACGCCCCCTCCCGTCCCCGCAAAGTAAGTTATATCTCCAACAGTTTTAAAGATAGAGGTTTCGTACCTTCTAAAGATAGTTAGTTATTAGCAAAATAAATCGATTTTCCGAAAAAATGATAAAGATCGGATGAACGGTTTTCACGTTATATGCAAAAAGTGAACTAGCCCTCCCGCTACCACCCTAAAAAATGTTGCATACTTTTTGGATGGTCAATCTAAGGAACGCGGGAACACTGTTAAACATGTTTTTTCATGTCAAAAAGTCTTGCGGTATTTCCGCAAGCTTGTCTTTGCAAGCGCGTAGTTCTAGTTGTATTCGTCGCATCGGTTCACGCTAGAGCTTTTTGGAAAGCTCTTTTCACGCGCTAACACGTGTTTGATTTATTGTTGTTTGTTTTTAGTCGTTCGTGAGTTATAGCGTCGCAAACATGGAGCAAAATAAAGAGAAAATACGGCATATTTACAGTACTACTACGATAAAGGCAAAAATGCATCTCATGCTGCCAATAAAATTTGTGCAGTTTATGGACCCGATACAGTTTCCATTTCCACCGCACAACGATGGTTTCAACGTTTTCGTTCTGGTGCAGAGGTGATCGAAGATGCGCCACGGTCCGGAACGCCTGTCGTCGAAAATTGCGATAAAATCGCTGAATTGATCGAAAGAGACCGGCATAGTAGCAGCCGTAGCATCGGCCAAGAGCTGGGCATGAGTCATCAAACCGTTATAAACCATTTGAAGAAGCTTGATTCAAAAAGAAGCTCGATGTATGGGTGCCACACGACTTGACGCAAAAAAACATTTTTGCCCGTATGGATGCATGCGAATCGCTTCTGAATCGCAACAAAATCGACCCGTTTTTGAAGCGGATGGTGACTGGCGATGAAAAGTGGGTCACTTACGACAACGTGAAGCGCAAACGGTCGTGGTCGAAAAGCGGTGAAGCTGCCCAGACGGTGGCCAAGCCTGGATTGACGGCCAGGAAGGTTCTTCTGTGTGTTTGGTGGGATTGGCAGGGAATCATCCACTATGAGCTGCTCCCCTATGGCCAAACGCTCAATTCGGACCTGTACTGCCAACAACTGGACCGCTTGAATGCAGCACTCATGCAGAAGAGGCCATCTTTGATCAACAGAGGCCGAATTGTCTTCCATCAGGACAACGCCAGGCCACACACATCTTTGGTGACGCGCCAGAAGCTCCGGGAGCTCGGATGGGAGGTTCTTTGCATCCACAAGTGATTACCACCTATTTCTGTCCATGGCGAACGAGCTTGGTAGTCGGAAGTTGGCCACAAGAGAGTCCTGTGAAAATTGGCTCTCCGAGTTTTTTGCCAATAGGGAAGCGAGCTTCTATAAGAGGGGCATTATGTAGTTGGCATCTCGGCATTATTATAACCAATTTTATGAACAATTGAAAATTCAATAAAAATACCGCAAGACTTTTGACAACCTTATATATATTTCCCCACATTTTAATGTGGTTTGGGGGATCCATTCCATTTTGAGTATGAATATTAAATTTTTTGGACTTGCTGCAGTGTCAGCTAAAGTGACCAACTTTTTTGAGTTCAAAAATGTGTCACAATGGTTATAATTGTCTAGTTTGTTTGTCTTTAATTTGTTAAGCTTGGGATTAGCTTACGCTCTTTTATCGGCTCAGATTTGCAGACCAAGATTAATTTATTGTATGCCAATTGCTCAGCATTTGTATGCCCTGTTTAGAAATTTTTAATAGATGAAGGGTTTATAACCTTGTTTCGCAATCGATAGCTTTTAATGCAAAAGAACACGGGTATATGGACTCCGCTGTTGATGCATTTTCCATTTAGTAGAACTTTGACTTTTTTGTCAGGTATGCCTTCTTCAACATTTCACACTAGAGCAGCGACACCGCTGCTGCTGTCTTCGAGCTTGTTTGCCCCCGTTTTACATATTCATGGCGTTGTACTTTGTGTGCTCCTTTTCTTTTTATTTTTTAGGCTACACTTTATTTTCATTTCACTTTTGGCACACAGCACTATTTGCTGCTGTCTCTGCCCCAGCCTGCATTTAATGTAATATAACCATCATCATCATCAGGGGCAGCTAGGGATGATGCTTAGGTGCCGCGGGGCTGTCTTTAATGGCTTGGCGCCATAAGATATGCTACACTTTTGCGCCATCGTGACTTGCACCAAAATGAAATGATTTGTATTCGCGCGAAAATAAATTATGTGCAAGTATTTTAAATACGCGTGGCGAACTTTTTCCCCTCCATTTTCATTTCGCTCAAAATGAACGAGCAATTTTTCACAGGAACGCAGAGGAAGAAAGACGTCGACATAATGAAAATGTCGAAGTGAAAGTAGTAAAATTTACATAATCTATGCGCACGAAAATAAATGAGAAAAATCAGAAAAAGGGGGTGTAAAACCTGAAGAGGGTTGGGTGGAAAAAGATAAACATTTGATTAAGCGTATTAGTTGAAGAAGATGGAATGAGGCATATTGCTAAGGTAACAACTTTTGTTGGCGAAAGCAGCCAACTTTCTTGTTGTGAAAGAGTGTGTGTGTGTGTGTGCTAGTTAGGTGTTCCCCAGGGGGAGGCAGCAAGAAAAGCAACTATGTAAATTGACAAGAATTGCTAGCAAGAAGTCAGCAGTCAAATGGCAAAGTTGTTGATGCTAAATTAAAATGCATTTTAAATGCAGCTACGACAATGCAAATGCTGACAAGAAGTGCAACAGAGAGAAGCTACATACAGCGTAATGGAAAAATGTTTTGTTAAGGAACAACTGTCAGCTAACTAATATTCAAGAACTTAAATGAAGAAGTTAGTTCACGAAACTTTTCAAAAAGGAAAACATGCTTTATAGGCGATGAGTAGATTTTTTTAGCTTAATGAAAAAACTGCAGTGGTAATAAAGCAGAAATTTCTAAAAAAAAAAGCCACACAGTTTTCAAAAGAAAGACAAAAACCTAACACTAATTGCTTATTAATTAGCTAGATCCTTTTTGGAGTAAGAATTTACTCTGTGTTCTGATTTTATTTAAGTTTCTGTAACACTTCCATCCCTTCTCTTGTATGGGTGCTTCAACTGCTAGTAGAGTTTTAATAAAAATAAAAAATCAGTTCGTTTTACGATTATCCCACAGCAATTATGAAATCCCTTTCGTATATATTCTAGGTTTATGGCAAGTCATTTCATTTCCAAAGCTCACATGTTCAGTTCTACATTCGTGCTCGTCGTTTGGCCATTTTTTATGGCTTGCTGTCTAAGCAGGGAGCTCGTGTGTATTTGGATCGGTTTTGATGGCGCCACTTCATGCCCTTCCTTACCTCTTTTATTTGTCCATTGTTCTTTCTCTTTCTATCTGCCTCACGATGCTACGTTACGAGGTGCTAAATCAAGTTAACGTTTAAGTGGCCGTTTAGTGCCTGAGCCCCCCAGTCCGAGTCGAGGTCTGATTTCCTGAGCCTGCTGCATCTTCTTCCCCTGCACTCTCTTGGGGGCCTGCTGCTCTTTATTATTATTTCGCCTTTTGTCATAAAGAGTTTTTCTTCTCCCCTTTGCCTTTTGGCGCTTTTTATTGACTGTAAACTTTATATTTTTAATAATTTCTTTATGAAAGCCGTGTTTTTTTTTTGTTTTATTCTTTTTTTTTGAGACTTGTAATTGTTTTTTAAGCAAAGTTTATAACTTTTTGCTGCTCCGTTACGGTTGCTCTTGTAGTTGTTGCTGCGTTCATTGTTGTTACTGTTGTTGTTGCGTGCATTTTAATTTGCCTGTCTGCCTTTTTAATGGCAGTTGTTATGCAATTTTTACCGGTGGGACGAACATAACAGAGAAAATGCAATCGCTTTCTTTTCGCTGCTGTTGCTGCTGCTTAAGAGCAAAGAAAATAACTAATTAAAAAGCTGTTTTGCGTTGATGATGCTTTGTCTTTTATACCCTTGCCAAGGGTATATTAAAACTTATCTGAGTTTTGCAATTCATGGAGGGAATTATTTCCATATCTGAGCTGGAAATCAAACAAAACATATCAATTTAAAGTATTTTGATAAGTTTAAGGTGTTGCAAAAAACATACAAACATCAACATACAAACATACAAACTAAAACATCAAACATACAAACTTTCACGTTTATCCAAAAAGAAAATGATATGATGGGAATGGGGTAACCTATATTTTCTATATCAAAAAAAAAGCCGATATGACAAACTTGAAATTGACCGTTCGAAAATATAAAGTGACCTTTCCGACCAGATCAAAATGATATTTTTAAGATTAAATTGATATTGTATAATTTCATTATAACACAACGAAAAATATAAATTACAAATGGCAATCCAATACTACTACTAAGTTTTTTTTAGCACAGCGGTATTTTATTTTGTTTTATATAAACAGAAGAAGAACGAATTTATAATTTTTTGACCCCGCCTTGACTGGGGATCGATATCGGTATCACCTGCAAGTCACAAATTGGCATGGCCTCTTTCCGCACTGCGCTATCAGGCATTCGTGTGGACACATGGCTGTGAGCCTACTTATATATTTCTTTACCTTTCTTGAAGTTTCGATTTGCAAATCTATCTGTCTCATTTATTTTCGCATTTCCTATACATTCCTCTCCTATTATAAGAGTTAATGGTAATGGCCTTCAGTGGCAAAAATGAAAAAAATGATTCCGAAATGCAATTTTTGCATGTGAAATAGCTGGCCGTCTTGCCAGCGCACTTCAAATGCGCAGGACGATCGCTAACATCGCAATGGATCGAATTTGCAGCGGTCAGTTTTTTTGGCAAGAGCGCCAAACAAATCAAACAGAAGTCGACATCTTCTTCCGATCTTCTTGGCATCGCGTTTGGCCGACGCACAGTGGTCCCAAATCCCAAAAAGACGGCCAAATGTGGAAAAACGTATTTGATTTTGCTGAAATTCTGTACTCGGGGGTCTTTGGGGTCGCTGATCTCGAATCTGATGTCAAAATTTAGAAAAACAAAATGGCGGAACCAATATGGCGGACAATTTCTTCAAAAACAAATTTTATTTGGCTGAAAGTCTGTACTGGGGGGTTTTCAGGGTCGCTGATCACGAATCAAAAGTCAAAATTTAGAAAAACAAAATGGCGGAATTAATATGGCGTACAATTTCTTTGAAAACGTATTTGATTTGCCTGTAACGTCGAAATACACGTTTATCGATAATATCTCGATAACTATTTGACAGATTTTTTTCATCTCGATTTTTCGTGCTCAGCGGACCCAAATACTTCAGAAAAAGTTGGTTTGGTGAATTGGGGAGAGTGCTGTCGAGCAGTGTATATATATATTATGTAACGACAAATGTGGCACAAAAAATCATCACCGAGACTAAATATGCAGCTATCTGCAGCTAATTTTTGGATATGTTTTAAAGAATTGTCTAAACAACTATTTCTTATTTAGTTGAGAGTGGGATCTGATGGGAGTTTTGACTTATGGCTAGTTCTCACACGACTTTTCAGAATGTGACCAAGAAAAAACCTCTACTTTTATTAACGATTCACTATTTTATGCATTGTTAATAATAATTTTGAGCAATACATTTCAATTGTACTTACTTCCTAGAGTAGAATCCATTTTTCAGAACCTAATTCGGTTAATTTTTCGCGATTCTATACGCTTCCAAACGATATGTTATTTTCGATGCATAACGAGTAAACGATAAGGCACGATCGACGCTCACGAACGGAGTTCAAGCCTGAGCCAGGTGGGACACTTCCTCCTTATTAACAGTCAGAATACAAACTAGATGTACCACTACAACTATTCCAATCATTTTTGAA
>JAEIFU010004575.1:0-12231 GCA_018904235.1 Lordiphosa stackelbergi | reverse complement strand
CAAAGAGAGTGTATGGTGTGTATGTGTATGGACGTCGCTTCTACAAGGGCTCTTGTATACACAGTAAATGAAGTTCCGCACGCTGGTCTGATTCGGTGTGGGGTATATTTTGAAATTTCTTTTATAACTGATCTGGCACAAGGATGGGTTATTCTTGTGCCATGTTCTTGCGAAATATCGTAAAAATTTTCTTATAAGCCTTTTTCTAAAGTCCACTCTCTCGAGAGACAGAGTATCTAGAGACAAGAATTAAATTGCCAGTGATAGAGAATTGGACAAAGCTTTCAAAAATCAAATAAATTAAAGTAATAGGACTGAGTCGATTTAAAACGAGAAACGCAAAGCTAACTTCGTCTGTACCATGGCACAACTATATAAGATTACTCGATAAACTCTGAATGCCAGTGTTGGGCAAATTTTTAATTGATTAACAATTAAAAAAATTAACAATTTATTAATTGTTAATCGCTCCTACCGCAGTTAACAATTAATTAATTGTAATTGCAATACCTTACAACTAACAATTACTTAATTGTTAATCGTCAGTTTCTACAATTAAACAATTGATTAATTGTTAATCTTTTAAAAAAATTTGATTAAAAGCTAACAATTGATTTTGTTGATTCAAGGGTTTGGAATCGCTCTTTGCACCCAGCTGGGTCAGGTTAGGGCACAGCTCGTCAGCCGTGAAGCCATCAACCGAACTCGGTTCTAAGCTGGGACCCACAGAACTGTGTTGTTCGTGAGTTTTTTACACCTATTTCCCGTGACTGACGACTTCTTAAATCGCGAAAAAATACCATCGAGGATATAAAATTGTCATAATGGAAAGTGCGTACCCATCAAGTATGGAAAATCTTGTCAGGATCAATGCATAAGCGCAATTCACAGCTAAGGGATCTCCATGGTAATAAGACCGCTAAATACTTAAAAAAACTGGCATAACACCACTTATGACCTCACCTACTACTAAACCTGGTTATGGTAGTACTGAACCCCGAACCGTGGATGTCCATAGCTGAATAACATGTAATATGAAGAATGTCTGAGTTTCACTATGTTAACTGTTAATTTAAGAACAAGAGCCTCTTGGCTCTACGGGCGAAAATTCCGTACCCTGCGATCGAATAGTAAAATTTGTATGGTTGTTTTGCTAATTTATTTTCCGCAAATGGAGTGCTAATGTCGAACAATTTTTTAAATAGTTTTTCAACGCTGTCTGTACGAATTGACGCAGTCATTTCCGTGTTTTGCTTTAAATGGCTTAAAAGTTCGATGTGCAGTTTAAACAGCCTTTTAATTTGGTAGTTCGATTTTCTGGACATTTCATGCATAAGCCGTAATATGGTTGCCATTGGATTCATTTTCTAAGAATTTAAAAAATTCCGTCCAGTAGATGCAGTCGTGGTTGAGAAGATGATAGGGCTACCTGCTGCATCGCTCTCCGAAGAAGTAACATATTTTCTGCTGTACCCAGAACATAATCAAAGTCTTCATCCATTTTTAACGGTCAGGTCCGTTTGTTTCAGTACTTTGTGTTTTAAATAATAATTTTTTCTTTAAAGGGCATAGCAGAATAAGCATGCAAAAACTTCCCCCACTCCGTCAGCACCAAATTTAATATGTTGTTGCTATCAATTAGAAACTCGCTCTCCTAAAATTTTAGTCTTCTAATCGCTATTGGAGTGGAGTTATGAGGCGGAAAGATAAATCAAGCCCGTTTATCTTAAGGACCGCTTGCGATTTGAACCCATTCCAAATCAGTTTGAAGCGGTTTCTGAGAATAGGCGCAGTTTTGATTTATCTTTACACCCTCCACTCAATACCGATTCATCAGGAAGTAGAAGTTTCTTTGATAACGGCAAAATATAAAACACGGTGCTATCTTCTTTTATAATACTCTTATCCTCAAAAACCCACAACTTACTAATTGTTATTTTTAACTTAGCCTAGAACAATTTAAAAAATGAATTGCAATTGATTTGAATTGTAAGTTACAATTAATATACATTAATTCAACTAAATTAATTGCGAGGTGCAACTAATTTTTAATTGCAATTAATTTTAATTGCAATTAAATTAGTCGATTAAAATTATTAGTTGATTAATCAATTGATTGAAAATTTTTTGATTAGTGTCACCAACACTTATACTGACAGCTTTTGCTAAAATCGAGAGAGAGAGAATAAAACAAAAATCAAAGCACCCTCAGATTAACAAACATATTTATTGGAATTCGCTTGGCACTTTTGAAAAGAAGGCTGCAATTATTTTTATAGCCTTCTGTTGAATAAAAGTCACTGTCTAAACTACACTTCTTCATCTTTTGAAGCACGTCTCAATACAATGTTCGATACTTTACATCAGAGTCATAGCCCCTGGGTCAGCAAAATACTCGCAATGGTCACACCGTGTGCTTGCCGAATTCATGCTTCACTGTGAGAAAATATTTGGATGGGAGAGAAGGAAGTTGCCAAGAACTGGGTAAACCTGCTCTGCTCCTATGATAGGACAACTGGCTGAGTAAGCCAATATCGCTGCATGGAGGGGTGGGAGCGTTGTTGGTAGAAACAGAACAAATTGAAGGTTTGTTTGAACGAATTACAGAGTTTGTGAGAACAATCAAGCTACTCGGCGAAAACCGGCAACCTGGAAGGGGATTCCACAGTTGACAGCATTTTTTGCTCCATCACAGCAAGAGACTACTTGTCTCGAGGAAGAAAAGTACCTCTTCTTTATAGGATTAAGGGCTGCCTTCGACACGATAGATAGGAAGCCTGTTTCTAAAACTCAACAACATGGAATATTCACAAAATGCTGAAAATAATTCAAAGCCTGTATACAGATAGCCGAAAAAGCAGTATGGAACGGGGAGTGCCAGGAGAGTTTGAGACCAACCGAGGAGTGAAACAGGGATGCCTTCTTAACCCTCCCTATTCGCTCTTTTGTAGACGACATAGCATGTGACCTGGAAGGTGAAGTTAAGCTTGGAGACCAAAGATTTAAGATCCTCATGTACGCAGACGACATGGTTATCATGACAGAACCCCTAGCAATGCTGCAAAAGAATGATAAACGCAACATATAAGTACTGCCCAAATGTGGAACCTCAGCATATCAACGTGAGAAAAAGTCAAAGGTAATGATGATTGTGCGGCAGAGGGCGCGGCGACGTCGCTGAAATGATGGGTGGAAACTAGCACGGTGAAAAGCGGTAAATGCTTAAAACTTTGAGGTACTAGGCCTTAGGCTTAAGCTAATTTTGATTTGACCTCCAACTCTTAAAATTGGTCGGGTCAGACCCTTTCTTACACGTTAGGTCGAGCTAACTGAAGGGAAGGAACGTAAACAAACACGAGAATTACGGAATACCCGATCAAGAAGGGGGAAACGTTTTACACACCTAACTACGCCATCTATCTAGATTCTAGAAACTGGACTGCCGCCACTCTTTTTTTTTTCTCTACGCCTTCACTTGGAATACATACCTCAGTGCAATAAGTATATGTGCAAATATGTTTTCGCGTTTCTTTCCATTCCTCAATAGTAACAGAACATATGTTCGGTTTAGGTATGCAAAAGTCTTTTGTTGTTATCTATTTTTAGAATGCTTTTGCATAATTCTTCTTTGGTCATCATTCTTAGTACCGTTATCACACACATTTGAGTGGCGAAATTTGATTTTCTGAGGAAATAAGTTTATGTGCAAAAAACCAATTAGTGTGCATTTATTGATCGGCGTGCAACAAATTGGATGTGTTTTGATAAAAAATGAAAAGTTGAGAGTAAATTAAGTAGTTCTTGCAGAAACACAAAAAAATTTTAGAATTTTCCTAAGAATGCGCGTGGAACACATTTATCAGCTGAGGAACGTGGACGAATCAAGGATTGAACGAAGGTGGGGCTACCATCACTGAAATAGCTTCCAGAGAGTCTCGACACAGAATTACGATAGCTAATTTCTTAAAAATCCAAGCTCCTATGGTCAGATTAAACGCAGTGGCAGAACGAGCCACATCGACGATAGGTGCAAGCGTGAGATTTACGTGGGTAGCGCCTGGCTGTAAACAATCAAATGTCTTGTACAGGCATTAAACGTCATTTAGAGCTCAATGTCGGTAGAAGACGGATCCATCAAATTTTAACTGAAAATTGTAACCTAAAACATAGTTCCCGGGTGGCTGTACCGATGCTATTGCCACGCCATCTTAAGGCTCGTTTGGCGTTTGCTGACAGGTAAAATTTTGGACCGAAGAATTCCGAAACGTTATTTTTTCGGATGAAAAAAAGTTTAATCTTGATGGTCTGATGGCTGTCATAAGTATTGGCGTGACTTAAGAAAACCAAGAGAAACTCGCCATAAGAGGAATCACGGCGGTGGATCACTGATGATTTGGGCGTCTTTCGGATATGCAGGAAAGTCTCGGCTATGTTTTATTCAATAAGAACAAACTCAGAAATCTATATGCAATTGCTGGAGAGTGAATTAATAGATTTTGCAGACGATCTTTACGAAGATAGATGGATTTTTCAACAGGACAACGCTCAATCCACACATCAAAAGCCACAAAGGCTTATTTTTCTTCAAGAAAAATACCTGTACTGATGGCCGGCTATCAGTCCTGACTTGAACCCAATTGAGGACCTCTGGGGTATCCTCTCAGCCAGGATTTATAAAGGTGGGAGGCAGTTCTGACTCAATTAAGCATTTAAAGTACGCTTTGCTTGCAGAATGGGAGTTAATAAGCAATGAAACTCTCCAAAATCTGGCAGATTCCATGCCAAACCGTAGCAAAAGTCTTAGAGGCAAAAGGAAAGCACATTAACTATTAAAGTTGATCAAAAGTTTGAACTTAATACAAAATTTTAAGAACATATAAAATGCACATATACTTATTTCCTAAGAATGAAATACATTTGTTAAATAATAATTTTTTTAATAAATATGAATTCTGTAAGGCAGTTCATAGTTACTGGCTCTAGAGCTATAAGTAAAAAATATACTTGGCTGGAATCGTTTGGTTTAAAACAAGGTTTTTCCAAAAATGTTAATGCACATATACTTATTGCACTGAGGTAAAAAAAGCTCTCAGAATGCCAGACAGTCAGTATCCAAAAGTGGTCACAGCGTACTTACTGCATTCTATATATAATTATTATTGTTGTACAGTAATACCTTAAAAAAATAAAATAATTAACTAGAATAAAAAAAAAAAATTAGCAATCAATGTAAACGCAGCTCGACAAACCTCACAAGACTAGACCATATACGACTATAGAAAAACAGCTTTTTCCAGGATAGCATGGCGATTGAAGCGTTATTTAGAAAAATGCTACATCACGAACTACCGCCACATCGAAACGGAAAGCGAGCAGTGTCCGCTTTGCAACACCAAAACATTGTAGCCGAGTTGTACAATTCAACGGGAGTACAGACTTTTACATTTCGGGAAACAAGATCTGCAAGTGGAAGGTACCTGAGCATTTTGAGACGGAACAAATGGGAGATATTAGGCAGTTTCCTCACGGATGCTCTAAAATAAAGATCTAAAATATTAACAGAATCCTTTTAGTAATTTGTAAACCATGTACGAGTTCAGTCAAAATTAAATGTCAAATTGCTGTTCAAAATCTAATGTATTTAATGTAAAATCTAAATTAATCACTTATGTTCAATGTATAAAACTGCTTAGGCTGACGGCGCTACGCCATGCCCACGATAACAAATAATAAACTACTTCTACTACTACTACAATAACTAAAAAAAATATCAAAAAGTTTCCAAATTCTACTTTTGAGTTCAGAATTCCAAACTACACTTAAAAATTATTGCAGAAATATGTCCCTTTGGCTGTAAAATGAAAATGGTGAAGCTGATGAGTAAATTATAAAATGAAATAAATAAGTGAAGCGCATCATCCATTTTTATAAAACTTTCATATAATTAGGTTGAAGGTTTGAGAAATTACAGAAAAAGATTTTAAGAGTCCTTCTCTGCACTTGGAAGAGGACGTGTGGAGAGGGGAGAACATGATCCAGCCTTCACGGAATCCTCAGATTTGTATTACAAATTGCGTGGTTAACGTTTCCGACGCCATGTAATTTTAGAGTAATTCACTTACTTTTGAAAAACATTTGCGATTTTAAACGGTGCTTTGGATCAAGTTTGTACTCAAAATAGCGAAAATGGGATCAAGGCTGTAAATCACTTTTTTAGTTTTTGTAGTTATTGGATATTTGGGCAATGGTATATTTTCAGGTAAAACAATTATAAAATAACATTTATTTTACAATATCAAAATAAATAATTATTGTTTCGTTAAAGAATTTGAAGACTGTGTACTCTCCCGTTTCCAGATGTTTTATAAGCCGGTATAAAAATCTAATTTAAAACCAACACAGAAAGCTTCGATTTCGATAAATAATTCCTGAAATAGAGAACAAATGTGTTATTAACCAGACTGAAATGATTTAAGAACATGTTTTTATAAAGAAACTAACAGCTAACGGCATTGATGATGTGAAAAGGAAGAAGAACATTGTACTTACCTTAACATTAACAATTGTTTCGAATTAAAGATTGCAGGAATACGCCTTACCAGTCGCACCGAACGACCACGTAACGCTATCCTTTACTGTCGCAGGTGATAAGTTACTAATATATAAATGAATGAATTCTGTGCTGGGCAAAGGTCCTGACGTTGTTAATCTGTAGACAGAATATGAAAGAGGCGAATTTACTAGAACTCTCAAATGCTCAAATAATACGATATTTTTGTGTAACGAATTTCTACCATACCTGTTGTTCTTCAAGTAGATAGCAATGTTATATCCATGTTAACCAATATGTTTAAGTATTAATTATATCGGTTGTCGGCATTAGTCGCAACAGGATCTCAATTATTAGTGGATTAGTTTAACTCAATATTAGTCTTCGGCTATCACTCACGCAGTGCAGACGTATACTTTAACGAGCTCGCTCACTTATCTTCGCTCAATAACAAACCGTTTCTCCTACACCTTTGTTTCTTTTCTTTTTCTTTGCATACGCGTGATTACGGTACCCTAATCGCGTGTGTGAATTCTATAATTTACATTATGCCCCCTGGGCCGCCTAACCTGGGGGACAATCGGTTTGCAATGCTAGCCGATCCCCCCCAAAAAAGCAAAAAACATTCCATAAACCAATTAACTCGTTCCCTGGTCTACCAGTGCTCCAACTCCCAAACCCAAAATATATTGTCATCTCCGCTGCGGAAGAAAGTAAACCACTCAACGAATACTCCTGCTTCGCAATCCATCGCGCCCTGCAGCTAATCAGCAAGGATATAATCTCAATTTCCGAGCTTCGGGATGGAAGGCTCCTACTCCTTACAAAAGACACAAACTCCGCCAATAAGTTCCTTACCGCTACGGAACTGGTTGGAATTTGTAAGATTAATTGTGCCCTCCATGAAACCTTGAACTCCACTAAAGGGACTGTTTTTGCCCCCTGTTTAATAAATGTCTCTGAAGAAGAAATATTAAAAGAGCTCGGACCCCAAGGTGTTACAGCACTCTACAAATTCACCAAAACCATCGACGGCATAACCAAACCCACCGGAGTAGTTCTGCTGACATTCAACCTGTATCATCTTCCCGAATCAATGGATATTTCTTGGTACAAAGTAAAAATAAGGCCATACACTCCCAATCCTATGCGCTGCAAGAACTGTCAAATATTCGGACACACAATCAAACGTTGCTCTAACCAACCACTTTGCGTCAATTGTGGCCAACCGCTACATGAGGGTACTGAATGCACTCGCACCCAGTGCGTTAACTGTAACGACGGACACGCTGCCTCAAGCAACAAGTGCTCCAAGTTTATCCAACAAAAAGAAATATTAAAGATCCAATGTCAAACTAAATGCACTTATAAAGAAGCCAAGCAAACATTTATGTCTCTAAATCGAGCAGAAAACCAATCCCCTTCCCTCTCCTATGCAGAGGCTGCCAGCAGCGCTGCTCATAAAGAAAATAAAAAACAAATACCAAAACAAACCAACAAACAAGAAACCGCTACTCCAAAAACCACACCTAATCCCACATTCTCAAGCAATACCAAAAACAACTCTCTTCATTTAGACAAAATCCACAAACCTCTTTCCCAAAATTCAAACAACATCACATCAACTCTACCCTTGAACGCAAATAGCGTAATTACAACAAATAATACACAAACAAACAACAAACTTACTCACTCTAACAATTCACTCACCCAATACTTAAACAACTCCACACAAAACTCTCTTAAAGAAGAACTCTCTTCGACTGATATGAATGTCAGCGAAGACGACGATCTTTCTACCTAATCAATGCTCTTGTCCACTTTTGGCTCTGGGTGAGCGGCGCGTCGGGTTTGCAATGACGCACTGTCATCATAACCACGAACGCGCTGCTCACCCAAAGTCCAACGGCGGTCTAGCCACCTGCAAAAAAAAAATCAAGCAATTCGAACTAATCTCTCTTTTTATTTTAATCAATGTCTCTTTCTATTCTACAATGGAACATTAATGGTCTACTAAACAACTTATTAGATTTGCAGGTGCTTATTAAAGAGCAAAATCCTGATTTAATAGCATTACAAGAAACACACATAAAACCTAATAACAGCGTAATTACATCAAATTCCTACACTCACTATTTTCATAACCTGCCACATATTAATAATAACAAACAAGGAATTGCTTTCCTTATTAAGAAAAGCCTTCCACATCGAATAACCCAAATAGTATCCAATATTTCGGCCCTGGCCATAGAAATAAATATCGGTCTCAAAATAAATTTTGTTAATTTATACATTCCGCCTGACCAACAATTCTCCACTATCGAATTAGCTTGCATAGCTAAAAATTTCCCTCCTCCAGTAGTCATCATGGGTGACTTCAACGCTTGGAGTCCACTCTGGGGATCTCCCCGTTCCAATCATAGAGGAAAATTAATTGAAAATATTTTGACGACCCATAATTTATGCTGTATAAATGATGGACAACCAACCCACTTCTCTACTCATCAAACATTTACCCATGTTGATCTGACAATTTGCTCGTCCAACCTTCTACCCCATATATCATCTTACACCCTTGATAGCCTCCATGGGAGTGACCATTTCCCTCTAAAAACAACAGTTGTCACTCGGCAGCAACAAAAAAATTCCATTTCAAAGTAAATTTTTAACCGATCACGCTAACTGGCCTAACTACCGATCCTTTCTGGAAAAAACCACAGAACAACTAAAAATCGGAACAAACATAAACAAAGAAACAGCTCGCATACAAAAAATTATCCGCACGGCAGCCCACTATAATATACCTCAAACCAAACCCTCATATTCCAGCAAGCTTACTGCATGGTGGAACGCTGAACTAAGTCTCCTTAGAGCAAACAAACAAAAATCTTGGTAAAAATACAAAAATAGGCAAACCCTTGAAAACCTTATAAACTACAAAAAACACCAAGCATTATTCCGAGCAAAATATCAAAAGCAAAGCTGCCAGCTTTGAAAGGATCACTGAAACTATTAGCCCTTCGTCTACTCCCAAACAAATTTGGTATAATATCAAAAAGATTGTCGGTACCTCAGACAAAACTAAAATAAACCTGATAAATAGCCCTAACGGCCCAATCCAGGACCACAAAGAAATCGCCAATGCATTCGCAAACTTCTGGTCGGATTATTCCCACGATCGTAACTTTAATATTATCTTTTAAGAGAGAAAATCAATACGTTAAATTCAACCTACAATCATAGACCTGCAAACTCGCCCAGATGATAGAAAAAAATCGAAAAACTTGAGTACGAGTGTGCGCTTTCTGCTGTAAAAGGAAAATCTCCTGGGATAGATAAAATATCTTATCCAATGTTGAAGAACATTCCAGAAGGTCTTAAGCTTATAGTTGTTGAATTATTCAATACCATTTTTGAGCAGGGAGCTTTTCCACAGTGTTGGAAATGTGCTGCCATCATTGCAATCCCCAAGCCCAACAAATCTCCGACAGAACTTACTAATTATGGACCCATTTCTTTATTACCCCTGCCTTGGTAAGCTGTTTGAAAAAATTATTTTAAGCGGATAATGTGGTATACCTCCCAGGAAACTACATCATCATTGAGCTACAATTCGGTTTTAAAAGGAACCAGAGCACTATAGACGCACTAATAATGTTTGAACATTTCTCCACTACAGCTCTTTCCACACACAATCACGTATCTGTCTGAGTCTAGACTTTGAGAAAGCTTTTGACCATATGGGTACGACCTGGTTTTGTCTCAATTAGTCAAGATGAAAATTGGTCCCAAAATATTTAATTGTCAAGTCCTTCCTATTAAACCGAAAATTTTCCAGTCCGAATACACAACACCTACTCACTCATATCCTCTGGCCTGGCTTGGAATACCTCAGGTTCCCCGTTATCAGTAACTCTTTCTGTAGCATTTAATCAAATTAGCAGCATAATTAATCCTTTATAATCACATGGAACATATCCTATATGCTGACGATGTATTGATTTTCTCAAAGAATAAAATTTAACACTGTAAATACTATTTTTTAAGAATATCTTAGAAGACATTAACAACTGGTCCTTATCTCAATTTCCAGCTAGCTGTAGATAAATGTAAAACGCTTCATATATGTAAACGAAACTGTAGCCCGACAGAACTTTTATACAACAATACCATTATACCTCTTGAGAATAATCTGAGAAGAAAGTCCTTGGACTTTATAGTTGACAACAAACTTAATTATAAAGAACACTGTAAATATTTAAGATCGAGCCTAGCTGCAGACTAAATATTATCAAGTACCTCACCACTCAACGATCCTTTATATGAGAAATAGCATGATAAACGCCACACAGGCACTAATTCTCTCCAAAATTGACTACGCCTTGCCAATTTTCGGTCAAACCTGCAAAACTAGCCTTAAACTGATTGGTCCTCCCTACCACACCAGCATCAGGCGAGGCATTCGAGCTTTTCCTACCTCGCCGACTAAAATGGTTCTAGCCGAAGCTGGCTTACCCTCAATAGCAGACAGGAGTTCGGGACTCCACGTTAAGACTAATTCCTAGGTTGCTGTAGCTCCAACAAGCGCATCAACACTATTCAAAAGCAATAAAACGGAAAAGGATACCCAAAAAAACAATCAGTGATTTTTCAATGCCTTCAACTGGCATAACTGGGCCTGGTCCAAACCAGTACTTCTGAAGTAAACCGGAGTCCACCGTGTACAGTAGTTCTAATACGTTTATTGCGGCTCGAAGTACAGTAAAAACTATACCAGTCCAGCATCTTACCGACAACTCTTTAAAGAAGTGACCAACAAGGAGGACCCTGAGAATGCTACCTTTATTTTTCACTGACGGATCCAAATCTGCAGTTGACGCTGCATATGCTGTTGTAGAAACCTACTGCAACACTTGCATCCGGCCGGATCAACAATTTCTATTTCATATACACAACTGAGGCCTACGCGATATTACAAGCAATAAATATGCATCAAAACAAAGTAATCCCCACGTTGTCTGCACGGACAGCATGTCCTCCATAGCACCGTTAAAAACCCGAATAACGCACATAATACTTCGCAAATCCAGAAGATATTTTGATCGACAAAAAGACAATAAAACTTATGTGGATACCAGGACACGTTTTGTTATTCCAGGTAATGAAACGGCAGATAAAGCGGCAAAAACTGGCTCAAACAGACACTGTGCTACTTCCTACTATAATGGAAAAGGCTGATCTACTTCGTCTCATGCCAATCATAAATGAATTACATTTCGGACTGGGCCGGAGTTGAGTCACCACTACAACTACAATTCAATGCAGTTGGCACAGCGCCACGATACCCTCCTGAAGCCCAAGCTCCACACATGCGTATCTTTACTCGCCTTCGACTAGGACACACAAAAACTTACATCAATTCCTTCTTGAAGGGCAGCCGCCGCAAACTGCAGTCTTGCAACTCCCATGCATTAACAGTTCAACATATTCTAACGAATACCCTGCCCTTGCCTCGGTAGGAGCCAGTTACTGCTTTGCCTGTAAACGCATTAAGGGGATCCAACGATCTCAAACATCAACATTATACGATATCTCAAACTGGACTTCTGAAAAATATGAAATTTAAACCCATAAGGATTAATTTCGCAATAACAATTCAGGCGAGCCGAGAGCTGGCAGCT
>JAEIFU010004574.1:0-12245 GCA_018904235.1 Lordiphosa stackelbergi | reverse complement strand
GAACACCAGATGTTCCAGTTTATTTTCTATCTCTAAAAACAGGGCTGAATTTCTCTCCCAAAAATTTCCCCTTATTTTAAATGAAGGTTAATTTAATGATTAATTTGAAATTTTTTGATTGTGTTATATGTTTTATGATGCATTTTTGAAATAATAATTAAATTTAAGTCGCATTTTCCACCAATATAATGCCAAGTTTAAAAATTTGTTGGCGAGCCAAATAAATGGTATTAGTTTCCCTCCCTTAATCCGCTAACCAGTAGAGGGCGACACATCGACAAAAGGCGCTAGTGAGAAAAGAGCTTTGCAAAATCTCCTTCTCTCCCCTAACAAAACATTAGAGGTTTGAAACCAAACCATTAGAAATTTCTGCGAACCTAAAAATTGGAATTCGGTTGAAATTGGTTGGAAGAGGCTTCTGTGGCACCCCGTTAATGTTTACATACAACAAAATTCGAAACGTTAATGAAAACATAACGGATATTAATTCAATTCCATATAAAAGTAAAATATCGATTGTTAGAGTTTACCTAATAATTTTTAAATATTGGAATCTTTAACAAGAAAAAATCCACTTGAGCATAGCTCAAATAGTTTTGTTTGTTCCACTCCAGCACAAGTGTCAGTAGAATGAACATTTTCCACATTGGAGTTTGATTTATCCGACTTAAGAGCCAATATCGATAAAAAATATACTTGAGATATACTATTATTAAGTCTTAACTACAATTCCATCATATTGAAGTTTATTTAAGTCTTTTAAAATCTAAATTATTTCTTGATGTTTGAAAACAAAGGATAATAAAACTAATCAAATGGAAATGTCAAATTTTGAGTTTAATAAAAATGAAATGTTTATGATATACTAGGGTGTGTTTCTCCTATCGACGTCGATTTCCGTATGAACTTATGGATTTCCAATTAGAATTATGTAAGGTCATATGTGAAGTTCAAATATGTCAGAGATTACTTGACTAACTGCCGCTGAAATTTTGAACATACCCGATTAACTCGAAAAACCTAATTTTTGTTTATGAATACCCTGAATACTTCGAATCAAAAACATGATTTTTTAGTTAATTAAACTGAACTGAACTACAAAATCCAAGCAATGAACCGAACCATTCCTGCTCTTAGAAATTAATTTAGTAATGAAAGTCGGTAAATATACTTAATAAATTTCAAAATTAATATTCAAGTACAAAAATTATATAAAATCGGATATTCCAAAGCGATCCACAATTGTTCTGACCATCTTGGAAAGTAAGAATGTTAGACTCTCCCCCAACAGGAAATCACTGCAATATCATAGTAAAGTAAGGAGAACACTAATAACAGAATACTCCGATTTCAGTAAAGACACTCAATTTAATTCCAACTTCTATGGTTACATCCAGAATATATGAACACACCCAAAACACTGTGGTTTTATTGTGCTAACAGTACAATCTATTGAAGAAATTTGTAAGTTTCACGTATATTTATGTGTTTACGGACAATAAGTAATCTCAATGCGGACTATGTCTTTATCACCACTCAAGATTGAGAGGCAGTGCACATTTTATCTCTAATACTCATTGCTTCATGATTTATTGACCTGGAGCCTGCTAAATCGTTCGACGATCCAAGCTCGAATTTGATACTATCAAGCCTCCAAACTTCCATACATGAATAAAATGTTAAAGGGTCGATTTCTCATCTTTTTCATAGAGCCATATGTCACACAAACTAACTCCGATCTGGCACAGCAGCTATCTGGAAGAAGGAAAATTAGCACTAAGTTTGTTTCAAAACCCCGGTTCGAACCCGAATCTAGGTTCAGCGACCTTATGAACCCGCTCCGTGAACGCGAACGCCAAATATTTGGGGGGGTCAAACCCCTCATTTTTAAATTCCCTGTTACTGATATACTTATATCAAAGAGAATTGCCTGATGAAACCTTCCATTGAGTCTGAAAAAAACTCGATATTTCAGCAACCCTAGAATCAACCTATTCTGTTTTAAACTCCACAATCTTGGATGTCCAGTGTCAACGGAGACTTATAGTCGCTTGCCATTTTGAGCCATTGGCTAAACACTGTGCTTTGGAATCCAGCAGGTATCTTGTGACTATATTTGTATATCGTCAGTCTGGCATGTTTTAGGACTTTAGAAAAATATTTGAAGTAGATGTCCCATGTGTAGGTGAATAATGCCGGATAATATTTTTTGTTTACAGTTTCGGTTTCGGTCGAAGATTTTAAAGTGTTTGAAGCAGTTAAAGGTTACGGTTTTAAACTCTGATTCCAATTTATTTTCTATACAATTTTAATACCTATCAATATTTTCCATTGACATATTTATTTTAAGAACTTTGCAAATCAAATATTTGATCAAATATAAGTTTATTTCAAATCATCGAAATAACAAAAATGTTCTTATTAAAATTATAATACAATTTGACCGCATTAATTAAAAAACCATTTATCCCAGCTCAGTTAAGTGACTGTTAATGCTCTGCTAATTGTTTTTGAAAAGTATAATTTAGTGACGAAATCATCTCTCTAAGCCATCAGGGTGCTTAGTGAAATCGATCTTCACTGATCGTTTCCCAAACGGCTCTCAAAAATTCTTTACCAAACAAAACATTTTGGATCCCGGCCAGCTGAAATTTGTGTGTACCTAAAAAGTAATTAAGCAATTTTAACTCATTTTGACATTTCCAAAAATATATGTCATCCGAAAATGTGAGAGTGCGAAAAACATCGAAGAAATGGCAAACTGATGCCGTTGGCATTTCACGTATTGCCGGGTTTTGGCTCGATCGGGTTGGGTTGATCTGGTCGATCGTATTTTGCCAAGAAGCTGAAGTCACATCGTTTCGAATGTTATTTTTATTTCAACAAAAACGAGACGAGAGCAGCAAACAGCAGCGGCAAACAGCAGCATCAGCACCAGCACCAGCCTGAGGCAGTTCGTTGATCGGTCGGCCTTCCGTTTAGGCTATATAGTTCGGGGGGCTAAGTATAGACTTCTGCCTGCGCAGAAGTATCTTTTGCGCTATATACCCACTAAATACATAACAAGCTTCACATATACGAGTACATATATAAATAAGAAGACGAGACAAAGCTATAAATATGTACACATACACGAAATGAAAGTTCTTCGTACGGTTGGTCCGCCAAAGAATTAATTTGAGAATATTTTTTGCATCCTTTAGTGCATTACCGATTCTGTTGTCGAGTCGTTCAGATCGGCATTGTCCGGCCGGACATTCTAGAATGGACTAGCGCGTGTTGTGCTCACAAAAAAATTAAAAGGGGTAGAAAAAAACCTGTAAAAAAGAAAATACAAATTATGTCAAATTTAACTAAAGTGTGCGGTGAAATCTTAAACAAACAAAATTGAATAAGTTACGGACCAAATGCTTTTTTTGGTATGCCTTGGTATGTCATCTCTGTGTGCGAGCGTGTGTGTGTGTGTGCGAGTGTAAGTGTGTGGTATGCGATGAATAATACTTACTCACTGGCTCATCGCTATTTTCGTATGACGGAAATATATACTTTATATAAATATATATCTGATTTTGTGCATGTGTACACATAAATGGGCATCTGCTTAGTGAAAGTCAAATTATTTTTTTTTTCGTAATTATTTTTAAAGAACTGAAATAGAAAGCAGTAATAAGAAGAAAACCCTAGAAACTGGTAGAAATATATATATTTTTTTTTATATTTAAATATGTTACATAATTGTGTACAGTTATTAAAAAAATTTTCAGTTTTGAGTTGTCCGAGTCTGATGTACAAAGGATTTTGACATTTTTTCTTATCAAGGATGAAAAAGCCCATCGGATGATTGTGATTTCATTGAATTAAAGTCAAACTTTGTTCAAATATTATTTTATGTGCCCGGAAGTTGATTATTTTCAAAGGATCCCAGGGCTCAGAAGACTCCTTTTTTACTTATCCTTTTAAAGAATTAATCCTTGCTTGCTTTCTCATTCGTTTTGTTCATTATTCTGCCAAGTTTGATGAAATGATGGGCTCGTATTGGCTTTTTGCGCCCCCTCTTTTTGCTGATAGAGAGTCAAGAGAGCTGAAACGCGCTTCCGTTAGATTTTGGATTATTTATTCATAGTCCAAAAAACCTAAACTAAAACAACAAATAAAATTTTAAAAATATTTCAAATAACATGCTCCAGTTAAGACAATTCCAGGTTATAGCCGGGCTTATAATTCACTTTGGTCCAACAGCTTTAATCGAAATAAGCGCATTATTTGAAAATTACCATTTGTTAAAATATTTGTTGCAATTAACAATGTGTGTATGTGTGTGCGTGTGTGTTTCTGCGTGTGCGTGCAACTTAATCGAATTGTAATGAAAATTGTCAACGTGTCAGCCAGCATCATGGCAAAACGAAAGGCATTCACAATCGTTGCATTTTAATTAGCAATTTATTTTTTAATGTGCACATTTAATGCACTGAGCGCAATTTTTATGCATTGAGCATTAAATTATCATTTTTGTGTGTCAGCCATTGCCTGTGTTGGGGTCATGTAACTAATTATTTAAATGCTATTACAGCCATTAAACGGACGACAGATTTAAATTGAAATTAATTAGCGAGCTTCCCTCTATTGGGCATATGAAAGAAGAACAAAAAAATGGGTTAATGTTAATATGTTGACAATATTGGTCAGTGGCTTAATATTAATGATGGCGAATAGTGGCAACTATTGTAATCATGTCAACATTAAGCTGATGCTGCTGTTTAATGTTGGAAAGAGTAAAAAAATCTGTTTTTTTTTCTGTAAAAATTTGTAAAAATTTATTCAAAATAGTTATAGAATTAGGGCAGCGGTGGGCAGACTTATAGCTCTTCTTACCCAAGCAACCCGGACGACGCAATAGATATTACAACAAACACACGCTGCATCGCGGAAATCGAAAGCAAATGATAAAAATAAGAATGTTGTTGTACCCTTTCTGTTATTTTTTCTGCCCACCGCTGATTTAGGGCCCGATTTCTCATCTTCTACATAGAGCTGTCTGTAAGAGGTGAAATTTGATAATCTTGTGACACACAGCAGCTATCTGGAAGTAGAGAAATCGACCTTTAATCTGGGTAACAAAAATATACCTCTATAATTTTGACTTGCTTTAGAGATCTTTTTTTGAATCGGCTTTAAGTCAATGCTTTGATCAACAAACAAATATTAAGGTACTTTATCCACCACAAGAAGAAAAGGTTGTCTGTTACTAAGTTTCTTCTTAAATGGCCATCACAACCGTTTGACGGTCTCGGCCGCTGCAACTAATGCCCGCCTGTCGCTTCTGCTCCATGCCAGTTTTTCACACCAAGATTGGACCACCTTAGGGGTGGTCGTCCCACCTTGCCTTGTCCTGTTACTACGTTTATGCTATCAAATTCACGATTTCTTCAATTTGCACATCAAATTTGTTCTTCTTTATGCAGCTTTTGTAAATTTACAAAATGACCAGCGCACATTTGAGAAATCAAAAGATCTGGCAACACCAACTCAACGTTAAGTTGGCTGCGCCTTGGCATTACATGAATTGACAGCGACTTAATAGTCAAATTTCGTGTTTAAGGCCTGATTCCAGATGACATAAATTTTTATTTCGGCACAATACTTCATTCAAATAAGAATGCTTTGCAACAGCGTTCAGATTTCAAAACAGTTCAACAGTGTTTCTATTCATGTGAACTTCAACATAAAAATTGATTTTTATGTCATCTGGAATCAGGCCTTTAAGTCGAGTTTTCCATTTCATGAAATGATTTTGCAAAATGAGCATAGCATAATCGTAATATTTATAGCTTTTTCAAGCACCTCCCAATATTTTTAAATAATACCCTGTACAATTGATTTTGATTGTTTTTATTTAAGCACACAGCCGCCTAAACCAATGTAAGCGCTGTACCCTCGGCTCATGCTACAAAGTAAACGAAATTTTTTTGTACATAACTTCGGTGTTTTTTGTCGGATCTTATTTTGTTGTTAAGGATATATAAATATTAGGCCTAAGCTATCATGTTTTAAGTCACGAGGATCTACATTCTTTTTCGCTTAAGAGAAGAAGATGGAAATTTGCCAAATAAGAAACAAACTTGATCTTTCTATACTATCTCGTTTAGTCTCTGAGATCGAAGCGTTCCATTTCCATTTCTTTGAGTTGGATGCGTTCTTAAAGACACTCCCTTTTCCATTTCTTCCATTCGTTAGTTTTGTTTTGGTTGTTAATATTTCAATATTTTACAACTTTAATTTTTTAATAAATTTTCGAACTATTTTTTTAATTTTTGAATCTTTTTTTTCAAATTTAGCAAAAGCTTTTTCGAGTTATTCAATATTTTTCCTTTATGTTGAATACTGTTTTTTTTTAATGAATTGCAAAGCGCACTCTGTTTCAATTATCATGTTTTAAGTTTTCTATTTTTATTTTAACTCAATTTTTGAGGCTATATTTGTATTTCTTCGAAATTTTGTTTAAAACTGTTTTTGAGTTTTTCAAAAATATTTCTAAAATTCCTAATTAAATCTTTGAAGTTTCAATAATTTTTGAAAATTTTTAGAATGTGTTTTTGCAAAAAATTTCGAGCCAGTAACAACCTTCTGAAATTTTACCGAAATATAAATCATTTAAGGACTTAGTAAACATATTAGGAAGTCTTTTTAAAGATGCGTTCACTTACACTGGCAAGCTGCCATATTTTTAGGTGCACAGAGAGAAAAAGATATTTGTAGATGATCCATTGGATGATTTTGGTATCCATTTAAACTGGATAGTGTTAATATCGAAAAGAGGATATTAATAATATCCATTTAATGTTAATTTGATCTTGGATTGTCATCCAATTGATATCAAAAATGGATATCTATAACATAAATTTGTACACAGAAAAAAAAGGATCACGATATTTTATTTTATTTTATTGTATTTTTTATCCAAGCACTACAAGTACAAATAAGACTTATTTTGATTGTGCTAGTCACTACAAGTATAACAAAAATTTCCACAATTTAAATTTGAATGAATAATTGCTAACTTAATCTTCTACACAGAATACATAACAAATAAATATTGAATATAAATATAAATAATTTAATTTAATTTGTTGATAAATTTAAATGTCGATTTGTAAATGTTTTTTAAGTTTTACATTAAACTGAGGGGTGCTTCTAATAGTCTTGAGGTTGTGAGGTAAATCGTTCCACAGACGAATAGCATTTACAAAGAACTGTCTCTCCGAGCACAGCATTTTAGTTCTGAGGCAAATAAAATTATTGGTTCTTTGTGAGAGAGCAAGTCTTAGTTTTGGAAATAAATAGAAAGGTTCCTGAGAATTTATAATTTTATGGAGGAAGGCTGAGGTCAAATATATTGTATGACAGATGAGATATTCGTTCCATACGCCCAACATTAAACACATATCTAGCAATGGAATTGAATGCCACCATTAATTTACGCATGTCTCTCGAGTCGCAGTGTCCAAAAATTTACACAATATTAAGTATCATATATTAAGTATCATACGGGTATTAAAAATATCAAGAAGATATTATAGCGTCCATATGTTTAGGTAGAAATGTATCACATTGATATGAAAAATTGATTTTATTTCGAAATAATTTAATAAAGGGCTGATATTTGATTTTTTCTGTGTAGAAAAATATGTGTGTATAAGGGGCTATCTTCGCAACACGTGCACCAAATTGCATGCGTTTTTTTAAATAATAGCCAGATTATGTGGCATGGTTTTTATAAAAATATTTTTGTTTTCTATAAATAAGTTCCTCAAAAATTAAAAAATTAGTCAAAAAATCTCAAATTTGGCCCAAAATGTGGGTTTGAACGCCTATATCATTTTATTTTGTGACATTCTCTAGAACGGAGCATTTTATGATAGACAAATTAAACATTAAATTCTTTGAAGCGCGAAGCGTGCGGGTCACTAGTTATTAAAAAGCGTATGATAAAACTTTCCATTCCTAATGGATTTAATGGATTTTTTTTGTCAGTACTGTCAGTTGCTGCCAAACATGTGTGAACAACTTCAGAGAAATCAGTCATAAATATCATGTTTTCTACTCAGTGTGAACGTAACGACCGATGACTAACATACAAAATCTGGCAACCTGCAGATTGTGTAGATGCAGCCTCAGGGCCGATTTTTCATCTACTAAAATAGCTGCTAAGTGTAAGATAAATGTAAATTCAAAGTTTATGTGACAGATTGGGTCATCTAGAAGAAGTTATATCGACCCAAGTCTTGTAAAAGATTTTAAAAAGTAACTTTCGGACAAGGGTTTGTTTGTTTGTTTATTAATTTTCCCAATACAACAAGAGCTTGTCTTGATATTTAAAGTATTGGTCACAATATGTTACTAGGGGAGGTAAAAAATATAATGTATCCTAGCTTAATAACGAATAGGGTTGATGTGAAATAAAATTAAGTTTACAATGCATTACTGCGATACGATTGATATAAATGATATTTGATAATTTAGACGGTTTTTCCTTTGTTTTTACTATCTTAAAAGTTTTCGAACTTGTTCTAACTTTTTAAAAAAATTTTCTAAGTTCTTCTAAAACATTTGTAACAAATTCCGATTAATATTATTTTTAATTTTTTTTTAAATTTTTTTGAACTAGCTTCCCAGTTTTCCAAGTGAATTTCGGACTTGACTTATCTTATTCTTATCTTATCTGGATTCGAAACTTCCAAATTAATTTTAAGAACTGTTTAATAAGTTTGGAAGCACTCCTCAATTCCTGAAAATCTTCACTTTTGGACTACCAAAGTACCAAAGTTTCCCATCTTTTGCAACTTTGCATCATTCAATCTAAATAAATATATTTCCAAAATATATTACATTAATTTAACAAATAAGTTACCAATCGCAACTAGTACTCGCTATTTTACAAATAAATTATTCACATCTCTTTTGTGAAACTCCTCTTGCACACACATGGTCTGTGCCCATGTTACACTTAAGGCTAACCCTGGGAAACGCCTGTGGCATTCAATGGGCTGCAGATTGCATCCATGTGCCAGCAGCGCCGCGTGGGTATTGCCAGTCGGTTGACTGCGCTGCTTCAAGTAGGTAAAAAACACTGCAACAGAAACCATATGTCTGTATATGTTTCTTAGGGCTTGACCTGACCCGTGATGCTTCTGGTTCTTCATGTGGGTCTCGGATTTAATTTTAGGCTCCTATATAAACGCATGTTTACACTGCGCCCAGAACACAGTCGCCTGCATCAGTTCGCGCCGTAAACTTCTACTTTTACAAAAGAATTCTGGTTTTGTTTCTAAATCGAAATTGTACAACGAAAAAAGTCGCTTAAGCTCCAAAGCCAAAATCGTGCAGGCGGGCAGAGTCTCCCCCAGCTGGCCATGTGGCGCAAAATATGCGCATAAAAAAAGAAGTTGAACAAAAAAGGCGCAATTTTATTACGGGCAACAAAAAAACAACAAGAAACAAAAAGCAGCAAAAAGTTTATGAATTTTTTGTGCAGGCGCGTGAAAGATGCAAACAACAAAAAAAAAAGTATAAAACAACCGAAAACAAAAACAGATACCGCGAATATGGAGACAGAGGGACTGGAGGGAGTGCCCAGTCACATATAAACACACTTCAGTGCGCTTGAAAATTGCTTTATTGCAGTTGGACTATAAAAAACGCACGGCAGCCAACCACCACACAAAAACGAAAACCAGGAAAATTTGCATGCCACCATCAGAAATAAGCTCAAGGATTTGGAAAGGAAAAACGGAAAAACGAAAAAAAAACTGTTTTACACATGGAAATTATAGCAAAGTGAACATCAAACTAAAGTGTTAACTTGTGGATGTGTAAGTGTAAGTGTGTCTGCGTGTGTGCCTAATAAAAGTTTGAACTTGGCCTTTTGAGAGTTCCATGCTTCCTTGCATTCAATAGTATATTTAATCAGCATATGGAATGTAAAGAAGTATGGAGCAAAATTTGGCAAGACATCGAATCAGAAAAATAAAATTGAGAAAGTGAACAATTGAAAAAGTGAACTCCACAGAGAAGAAAAATGTGAAGAAAATAAAAAAAAATAAAATGTGTTTTTAAGCTAGTAACTTGAAATATCTTTACAGTGGACAGAAAAACGCATATCTACGGTACCCCAAAGTAGATTTAAATGGGACAATTACAAAGGTGGGCACCATCCATTGATCTATACTCAAGATATGACAAAAAGAATTGCCAAATGGTCACAGTAGTGGAGCCATCTATTGGTCTATTTGTAAGTCTTAAGGAGTAAGGGTATATGAACTTCGGAATGATAAAAATCGGATGAACGATACTCAAGTTATGACCAAAAGAAAGTTCGCTGCCGCAGCTGTCCGTCTGTCCGTCCGTCCGTCCGTATGAACAAACAGATCTCAGAGATGGTAAGAGATAGAGGTTTGACATGTATGGGACAATTGCTTCTTATACTTGCAGGCAGATCAAGTTTATTTTCAATTTTTGCCACGCCCCCTCCCGCCTCCGCAATTTGGAAAAAACGTCATATCTCCCACAGTTTTGTAGATAGATGATTGGTATCTTCTAGAGATAGTTAGGCATTAGCAAAATGTATCGATTTGCCGAAGAAATAATAAAGATCGGATGAGCGGTTCTCAAGTTATAAGCAAATAAGTGAATCACCCCCGCCACCCCCCTCCCACCCTTTCATAACCAACGCCGCACAATGTTAGAGAGAGAGAGAAAAGAGAGAGAGAGAGAAAGGGAGAGAGAGGATGAGAAACTTAGAGATGAGCGCAACAGCAGCACTGCATTCAGCTCCTACTCTAGGTACAGAGTATATTACAGTCGGGCTTGACCGACTTTCTTACTTGTTTGTTTTACGGTCACTCTGTCTTTCGTTCTTCCTCTAAGACTAGATTTTTGATGGCCTTTTCTTTTGTCGCAAAACGTTATCTTCGTTGACCTCGGGAAAAAAAAGTCAAGCCAAAGATATTAGCTTGATTACCAATTAATTCAATGTGTTGAGTGCTCAAAAGCTCTTTCGTAAGAGCGAATGTTCAATGATGAACTGACGGCTAAGCATTAAATTTTGAGCACGTTCGCAAGCCGAAATAATCACACAAGCTGGAGCTGAGCTTACAACCTAATTGTGAAAATCCAACCAGTCTTAAGTTCTGCAGTCAGTTCATCTTTACGCCGCCTTTGAGTGAACGCCTTTACGCTCAGAAAATTAAAGAAAATCGCCCTAGAATTGAAATAAAGTTACCCTAAAAAAGAATATTTTAATGGATAGTTGGCTTGAAGTGATCAAAATCGCTGTTAAAAATTCAGGATTAGTACTAGAAATACTTGAATGTACTTTAAATATGCTTGCTTAACAAACTAGTAGCATTGGGAGCAGGCTCCCCCCAAAATCCGGCTATGCCCTTTAATAACGTTGGTGTTATTAGCTATTTTACAACTAGTCTTGCTTTTTCACGTATTTTCGTTATATTTTTAAGCAAATTGTTGTGATTTTGCTCACTATTCGCCAACAACTCAATACCTAGGTGAAATGAGCCGAACCGAACCATTTTAAATTCGGTTTTTGGTTCGGTTCAGAGAATTTTCGAAAACACACCGGCTGGGGTTACAGTTTGGTTGACGAGTGCAAAAAAGCAGTTCGGTTCGGTTCAAAACCGGTTTGCTGTCTGCTTAAGCTAGGTACTCAGACCCTCGAAATTTTGTAGGAGCCCATCTAATTAAATAGCTCAGGAAATCCGCTCTTGAAAATTGTCAGAGCGCTTTGCTGCCAAACAACCAACAATTCGCTACGAAAATTAGCATGGACCTGCCAACTCGTTTTCTCGAAAATGAAACTTGTTTTATAATTGTCAGAGGTACCTTTGAGAATTGAGCACACAATGAAAAATTAAAGCAAAGAAGACTAAAAAACAAAGAGTCAATTATTTAGAGAGCTGCGAGGAGCAGATCAATGTGGGCGAGTGGCAACCATTTTTATGGAATCTGGCCAATAAAAAGCATTTCGATACCGGCAGCTGCATTACTTGTGGCGGAAAATCTTTTTCGATAGGCTCTCCCGTTAATATGCTTGGTGTGCCATTTGCTCAATGTGTGTACACAGCCCTAAGCCTTTGCAGTCTCCACAGCCCATTATAGTAGTGTTTCCTCCGGCTTACTGTGGTGGTTTCCGTTGCTCCCGCCTTTATCTTTAAGTCCGAATTCAACTAATA
>JAEIFU010004573.1:0-12248 GCA_018904235.1 Lordiphosa stackelbergi | reverse complement strand
ACTTATTTTATTTTTATTACAGCTGTGCTCCGGCTTTCACTTACTTTTGCGATTTGCGATTTCAACAAATTCGTACGAATTCAATTATAAGTGCTCCAAAATTCGCAACTTTTTGTTATCGATTCTGTTTCATTCCCAATTCGTTCTGCAACACTTCACGTGGCAGAAGCAGCTGTCTCGACAAACTTATCGGTTATCGCCCCAGCCAAATCGCAATTTGTTGTTGTCAAAAGGCATTTTGCTGCTTGTGTAATTTTGAGAGGGTTAGGAAAAAAATTGTTTAAGACATGAATTTAATTCAAATTGTATAAGAGAGTCCACAAAAACAATCTAAAATAGTCACAGAATATTACAAAAATTGGTTTATAGAAAGGCAGTAAGAGCTCCAGCGACATTTCCCATTTACTTTTCAATTCACGGACTCATACGTCGCCGGTTTTATATCGACCAAATTTTGCGATTTGCGAATTTCGGAGCAACTACTTTTGCGATTTAGCGACGAAATCGTAAAATTTTTGCGAAAGCGAAAATGGGAGCATGGCTGTATTAAATTGAGTTATTCGTCAAGTGTGGACACCCCTCTAAGTGGAAAATTTGCCTCTCCTCATTGACCATACGAATGTTTGCTTAACCAGAAGTCACCATATTGGTATGCCTCTTGCTCGAACCGTACATCAGAGCTCCCGAACTGTAGACCCTGGGGCTTTGAACATCCTCCCTGTGTGTTAGAGGAGACATAGTCACATTTTCGCGCTCTCTTCTGGGGAACCCTGCCCGTACTTGTAGCAGCTTACGCCTTCAGAAACCTTGAGTTAAAACGCGAAAAACGCCTGTTCTGCAGCTTTCTTGGATTCGCACCTCTCATTTTACGTTGTCTTGCAAAAGCGCTAAAAAAGGTCACATCAATGACCTGGCTTGTTGCTGTCCTGTCTAAGAGTTACATTTGTTATTTACAAATATTTCAAAAAACGACATGAATATAAGCTGCTTATACTTACCTTGCTTTAAATCCATTTATTTATCTTCATAACGTCGTCTGGAAAAGGGTCCTCCATAGCCTTTTGCCCAACTAAGTATTACCACATTTGTTTACACTAAAAAGTAAAATCTTCAAATATGACATGTAAAGCATCGCCATCTGGAGCGTTCGGCATGCTCCGTTTTAAATTCATACATTCTTCGAATTTTTCAAGAAATAAAAAAAAAAATTGTTTAGTTTCAAATTAATACTTCTGCGCACGTAAATAAATATTCCAGTTTCAATCTAATACTGAGTTTACATTGATACAAAAAAATGATACTAGTTTCAGATTCGATTTGGAGACAACATGTCGAAGTGATATTGATACAAATTTTTTGGGTGTATATATATTCTTGATCAGCATCAGCCGAGGTCGATATAGCCATGTCCATCTGACCGTCCACATTAGGCAGATCAGTTTGTTTGTTTCCAATTTTTGCGCGCCCCCCCCCGCCACCCGCAATTACGAAAAAACGTCATATCTCGCACAGTTTTGTTGATAGATGATTCTTACCTTCTAGAGATAGTTAGACATTAGTAATATCTATCTATTTGCCGAGAATGATAAAGATCGGATAAGCGGTTCTTAAGTTATGAGAAAAAAAGTGTAATAAAATCGCCTCCCACGCACACACGCAAACAACACCGCATTGCATGCATCAAAGAGAGAGAGAGAGAGAGAAAAAACTTAGAGTTGAACATAGGGGCGTATGCATTCAGCATATACACCGGGTACAGAGTATGTTATAGTCGGGCTTGACCGACTTTCTCACTTGTTCTAACTCAGTCAGTGTTAACGAGGCGTAAGTTAAAGTCGGCTCTAACCGACTTCGATATACCGTTGCTCATGAAAAACGTGTTTAACAGTGTTCCTGCGTTCCCTAATGTGACCATCCGAAAAAGTATGCAACATTTTTTTGGGGTGGGTAGGGTGGTAGCGGGGGGGCTCGGCTCACTTTTTGCTCATAACTTGAGAACCGTTCATCCGATCTTTATCATTTCTTCGGCAAATCGATTCATTTGCTAATTACTAACTATCTCTAGAAGGTACGAATCGTTTATCTGTAGGAGATGTAACGTTTTTTTCCAAATTGCGGAGGCGGGAGGGGGCGTGGCCAAAACTTGAAACAAACTCTGCGAGTAACGGGTATAAATATCCAGATCTACATTAGGTGCTGAATAGTGCTCGAACTTTTTTCCGCATTTTTGGCATTTTGAGAAACTCTATTAAGCCAAATGGTGTGCAAACTGCAGTTTTTAATGTTCGAATCTGCCATTGGTACCTGGTAGTAAGCCTTAACCAAGTCCAGAGTGGAGAAAATGGTTTTCCATGTAACTGTTCTGCGAAGTTGTGAATGTGGGCGATGGTACCTGTCTGTTACTGTTGCAACATTGAGTTTCCGAGTTTAAATGAAGCCAAGCCACTTGCCAAGTTCCAATCAAAAAACTTTAAAACTGACTGCGCGGAAAGCTTTCTTTAAGGGAATGTTTTAATTTGTTTATAACCTCATAAGTTAATATCTTTTAAAATATAAAAGTCTCCATCTCAACAACGTCAACACACCAACAGTATACAAGCTTATACGGCTCTCTTTTGCAACAACAAAGTATCACTAAATGAGCGTGCTCTCGCATGGCTAAGCACACACACGCAACGCCAAAATAAGCATGTGTTTTTTGACGACCCCTGGTGTAGATGGTGAGCTCGTTCTCCCTGGTGGTAGTTTCTTGCTTCAATTGCTCTATCTCCGGGAACCTGGTTCTAAACTTGTCGTTTCATTTCTGAGTTGGTATACAGTAGTCGCTTTGCTTTGCTTCTGCAGTTTTTCCTACTTTAAGCAGAATACTGATCTGCAAGGGCGTAGCCAGCTTTCCGAAAAGGTGGGGGCAGCTCGTGCCTGAACTTTTCTTAAATATTTCTTTAAATATGTTTTTCAACATTAAATAATTAGATCAAGATGCATTTGATATGAAGGAGAAACAATTTTCAAAATAATCTCGGAAAAAAAAGTTATAAGTTATAAAAACTGCATTTTTCGGGGCCAAAATCGATGAACCAAGGGGGCAGCTGCCCCCTGCCCCTGGCTACGCCCTTGCTGATCTGGCCTGTAGTTCCCGGAGTCTTACTGCCCTTTTCGCTGTTGTATACTTCAGGAAAGTGTCTACAGGTTCCAGGTTCACAATAGTATAAGGGCAACAGCAAATCACTCAAACAGCATATTAAAAGAACTTGATTGAAGGACATTGTGAAGCGCTATAAAAATAGGATAAAATTGTGCCCTTAATTTTAAACCATTTCTGTAAAATTTGATGGTTTCCAGTTTATGTCACTTGCCAGCATTTTTACATAGTTTGCTGGGCTATAAATAATTTAATGGATTTCAGGCCCGTCCACACATTTGTCGCTCATTTTTCGCAGCGTGGAGGGGAAATGTCTGTCGTCTATTAATTCAGATTTTGTTTGACATTCCATGGCGGTTATGTGTAGAGATTATTAGTGAAATAAACACACAAACATGGATGAGCTTTAACGTGGGCGTTCTAGACACACGCAAAGTGAGACATAGATACCCCATCACGAGTGCGTCACAAAAATTTTTAAAAAGGATTAGAGTAGAATGGGTTGAACCAGAAATGCACTTGATTTAATCACGTTCCAGTTTCTCTAGATAAACAAAAATAACAACAAACCCAAATCCCAATTCTTTCCTTATCTATGTGGGGCTTTGTGTCTGAATGGATTTGAGGTGGCAGTACCAAGCCGTAAGAGGTTTAAGAGAATGCAAGATGCCTATAAAAGCAAAAGCCACAACGAGCATTCGCCTTTGTACGTGATCGTAGATCAACGTTTTTTTCTTTCATTCAGAAAACACACACATTTCGGTGACAAATTGAAACGACAAACACGTAGTCCGAGTGTGAGAGGGCAAGTGAGTGAATTTGTGAATGCAATTACATAGTGTGAGTTGTGTTTGTGGTCCGGTGAAATGAGTAAACAAATCATCGAACTGCTAAATATTTCTGTTGAGGTCTTTGAGTTTCGTTGAGTTACCTATTTTTAATTATATTTTGTTTCTACATTTCTTATATAAAGTAAATAGAGGAAATCAGAACTCCATGAAATAATAAACGGCTTACTCCGGCTTACTGTTCAAACCTTGGTCAATTCTTAATATTTAACAAATTTAAGAAATAATATTAATTTGCGCTTTTATGCCAGAATGCAAACCTAAAAAATTATGCAAATGGTTCGATCCGAATCAAAATCAATAGATCTCAAAAGCTGACTAATTTCTAGATTTTATACCCTTGGAGAGGGTATATTAAAATTGTCCAGATGTTTGTAACGCACAGAAGGAAGCATCTCCGACCACATAAAGTATATATATTCTTGATCAGCATGACGAGCTGAGTTGATATAGCCATGTCCGTCTGTCCGTCTGTCCGTCCGTCCGTCCGTCCGTCCGTCTGTCCGTCCGTCTGTTTCTATGCTATCTCCTCCGTCAGTTTTAAAGCTATCTCAACCAAACTTTGCACGAAGTCTTTTGGTATAAATACGCTGCACATTTGTCGGAACCGGCCGGATCGGATGACTATAGCATATAGCTGCCATAGGAACGATCGGTTGAAAAAGTAGTTCTAGTGAGAAAAACTTTTTTGTTTCCAATGCTATCGCTATTAAACCACGTATTTATCAGTTTTTTATGCTTTCACATAATTTCAGCAAGTTTTATGCAAATCGGGCAACTATATAGTATAGCTGCCATACAAAAATAGATCTGAAAAAAAAGTTTTAGTATGAAAAACTTTTTTGTTTTCAATGCCATCGCTCCCAAACTCGTTACTGATCAATTTGATATGCTAACACACAATTGTGTTAAGTCTGATCCAAATCGGATGAATATAGCATATAGCTGCCATAGGAATGATCGGTCGAAAAAATAGTTTTAGTGAGAAAAACTTTTTTGTTTTCAATGGTAGCGTTTCACTTATAAATATTAACTGTCTCAACACAATTTTGGAGAGTTTGATCAAAATCGGATGAATATATCATACCATATAAAAAACTGGCAGAAATATATCATGCTCCAAGGGGTATATAAACTTCGGTCGAGCCGAAGTTAGCTTTCCTCTATTTTTAACAATAAATTTAAAAAAATACCTTATTTTTCGGCCCTTTAACTACGTAAACCCCTAATAATATAAAATATAATATAATATATACAGTGCCACTCAACTGAATAGCTTTGACTTTTCTTCTAAGGTTTGAAACGTTGTATCTTCTTAACAAGCACTCTTATTTTGTTGTATAAAGAAATCAGTCATTTGTGAAATAGCAAAGTTTCTTTTCCGTTAGTTTTCTTTTATATATAAATTAATATTTCCAAAAAATTACCAAAAAATCTCCATTTTTTTGGCCCAACTGATTAGGTTTAACCACTAAAACTATTAAACATAAGTCTATAAAGCAAAATTTCAATAAAGCTACTGTTTTAGCATAATTTAGTATTTGGTATGTCCACCTTGATCTTAATTATTTCAAACATACGGTTTGGTAAGGAATCATAATATTTTCAATTTCATTTAATGAAATTGTTGACTAGGCTTTTTTAATTGCTTCAACTAGGGTCCCAGAGTCACTAAATTGTCTTCCTCCTTCGTATCCTAAATGTTCTCGATAATGTTAATGTCAGGGAAGTAAGGCGGCCAATAGAGCAATTTGACGTTTTGATCTTTAATCCACAGTTTAACAACCCGAGCGATTTGGATGGGAGCGTTGTCATGTTGGTACGTCCATGGAATACGACCATAAATCTCCGAAAACTGGGGAAAAGCCTTTTGGAGCACAGTCTTGTACACATTTGCGTTCATCTTCAAGGTGACAAACTGAAGCTAGCATGTTCTATAAAACGATATGGCTCCCCACACCATTACTCCACCTGCACATGAGTGATGACGACTTAAAAAACATTCTTCCTTTCGCATATCGTGGAAATAGTAATAATAGCCATCCGGTCCATCGAGGTTGAACTTCTTTTCGTCGGAGAAGACCACCGTCTTCCACTCATTGTTCCACGTCATGTGTTCTCGAGCAAATTGAAGTCCTGCTTCCTTTCGATTATCGTAGAGATGTGGTTTTTTTTTTTTATTTTCAATCTCTTCAAGTGTCTGGCGCTTCAAATAGTTCGATTTACATTGGCCACACTATTTCATAGTGTTTTAAACCAGAATCAATATAGCCTTTTATTTGACCTTTTTCAAAATCGGTTAAAGGTTTTCCGCGGCCCAATTTACAGAAAAACTGATAGTAGTTGCTTTAAATTTTGGAATTCAAAAAAGAATTCAACTCTTTTCATTCACGCAGTCAATCTAAAAGTGAAGTCAAAATTGTCAAACCTATTCAGATGAGCCAAAAATAGAGCACACATTTAACGAATTTCTCGACGAAAGCATAATTCTGAATTACCGTTGCATTTGTCCCGTTACTTTTTTCTTGCATATAATGAGTAAACAAATGAAGGTTTAAAATTAGAGCAAAGAAAGAGGGAAAAATGTGAGCAAGATTTTTCAAACCAATTCAGTTGAGCGGCACTGTAACTCCTGGTCTTAGGTAAAGCATATATTTTCCAACCACCTTTTTCAAACGAAGGTTTACGTTTTTACTTGGGAGGTTAAAATTCAGAAGAAATACCAAAGAGGTTCTTACTTTTCATTATTATTCATATTTCTACACTGTGATTCATTTTTGAACTCAAATGCTGTCATCAAAATGACACAATTTAGACATCAATTTGAAACTATTGAGTATCGAATTCTCTCTAATACAAACTCCAAGTATCAAATTGATATCTTCGAAAGTATTAACATGACATTTTGAGGATTTCAAATTGATAATAACGTGTATCAGGTTGCCCCCTTTTTGTATTACTTTTTTAGTATAAATTAGTGTCAGTCTAATTAATTTGATACTTCAATAATCAAACTTTTAGTATCATTTTGAAACTAGCTTAAAATAATATAAGCTTGAGTTATTTACAAAATGGCATTAAAATTAATACATAACATTTTCAAAACATTTTCTTTTTGTCTCTTTCCAAATGTATTTAATTTACACCAATATAAAGTTGTTGGTTGGCGACCTTTCTAATTGTTAAAAAGTTGATTATAGCCGGCTCTAGGTCGTGAATAAAAACACAGTGGTTTTTTTTTAAGGATTATTTCCAATATATTTCGGAAGCGCATCGGCCTCTGTCTTCAGGGACAAAATTTATGACACGTCTGTTCCGCTTAACGTGGAGTTCAAAACCTTTTTTTTTGTGGTGGACAAGTGTGGACACCTAAATATGGAGAAACATTGGTCTCTCACTGCAAGCCTATTTGGAAGTCAATGTACTGGTGTGCCTTTTGCTGGATCCCATACATGTATCACGTTATTCCTTCAAAGATTCTGAAGAAAAAACGCGATAAACGCCTCTTCTGTCTTCGTTTGATATATCTAGCATTGTGCCTTAACATGCACAGCGGTGAAACAGGCACTTAGCTGCTTAAACTTTCATAGTAAGTGTGCTCCATTTGAAATCCATTTACAGGGTTGCCCATATTCGACGGACCCATGTTTTTTTTTAAAAATCAAAGAAAAAAATAAAAATTTGGCGGTTGGCAATCTTAATCATTTAATTTGTTCCAAGTAGATTTGTTTACATCAATTTTTGAATATGATATCTCTCAAATGGCCGCCTCTGGCGTTGATGGCGTATTGTGCCCTTTTTGCAGCATTTTCCATCGATTTCGCCAACATTTCCTTTGCTCTTCTACGGTCCTTAGCTTGTTAACGTAAACCTTTGACTTCAAATATCCCCACAAGAAGAAGTCAGGCGGCGTCAAATCGGGCGAACGCGGTGGCCAGTCCAAAGCACCACTTTTCGACATCAAACGGCCCGGAAACAATTTCTTCAGAAAATCGATTGTTATGCGACTTGTGTGCGGTGGAGCGCCGTCTTGTTGAAACCAGAACTGCCTCATACGCTTTCGACGAATAATTGGCATCACAAAATTGGTCATCATGTCGCGATAACGCTCCTGGTTGATGGTAACAGCATGGCCATTTTCATTTTGGAAGAAAAACGGCCCAATGACCGTTTTCGCACTAACGCCGCACCAAACTGTGACTTTTTCGTCATGAAGAGGCACTTCTTGAATCTCCTCAGGATTTTCAGTGGCGTAAATACGGCAATTTTGCTTATTTACGGTCCCATTCATACATTTTTAATACATTTTTTAATTTTTAAAAGCACGTTGAGTTTTCACAATTGACTTGTTCTGTTGAATGTAAATTTCAACTATTTCAGAGCGCTCGCGTGGCGTGTATTGTTCCATGGTAAAAATCTGCTTGGACTGACGCTTCAAACGCGGTATGTCATTAAGCGATCTGACATCTCTCTCAAAAGTTATGGCGTTGCCAGATGGGTCCGTCGAATATGGACAACCCTGTATATATCTTCATCACGTCCTCTGGGAAAGGGTCCGCCATAGCTTTTACTTTTATAAGCTAATCACACTGAATACATCTAATATCCAATATCTCGAGTCAAAAATATTTACCAAGGCGGAATTTGCCATCTTTGTAGTAAAACATTTTTACAAGACAAAGGCTTAAATATGTTGACAAAGCAAATGGTTATTAAACATTTAAACCAAAGTTCAGCACGTTTATATTTTCTGTGTAAACAAGAGCCCTCTGTAGCAGCGACGTGGATACACCGACAGTATACGAGCTAACGCACACGCAATACCAAAATGAGCATGTGTGTTTTGCCGGCCATTAATGTAAACTCAGGATGTTGGATGTTAGATGTGCTCAGTGTGATTAGCCCATTATCTACATATTGCATTGTTTGCACATAAATTAAAACACTAAATTTTATACGTCAAGCAACGCCAGCTACTTAATTCGGCATGCTTCCTTGTACAATTCATACAATCATCGAGTTTTCGAATTTAAAAATAATGATTATTTTCAAACTAATACTTCTGCGCATCAAATAATTACTCTCAGTTTCAATGTAATACTTTCTAGGTTCACAATGAGACATGTGTTTCAAGTTGATATTCATACAAATTTCGTTGGGTGTAAAGATTAAAAGAATGTGAAAGTGTTTGAAAATAGTATAAAAACCTTCGCCGGTCGTTTTATTTTTTATAACACTGTGAAGTTTTTTAAATATACGTGTTCTACTCCATATTTCGTAAACTATTTGGAGTTTTGGTTTAAGGTACAAAATATTTGTACATTTCAAGTCCAAAACTATCATCTTAATACTAAAACTTACAAGGATGTTGGTTTTTCAACATTATCTTGAAAGCACCAACAAAATAAAAATTATTTTCAACAGAACCATTTAAGAAACAGTCTGCCCCTGTTCAGAATTGGCTTGGTAAATAACACACACATAAAATACATTGTTGAAAAAAAATAAATTTGCTATTTATATATAAATAACATGTGTTTTTAAACATGTTTTGAGCAATGTTTTCTCTAACTTATGTCAGAATAACCAACACTGATAAATAACACTAGGCATTTTGAACAGTTCAAAATGACAAGTGTTTTAAACACTTACATTGTTAACACAATTATAAACATGTTATTTTACATTTTGAACATTTTACATTTGGACACAATAAATCAATAACATATTGAACACTGTATCTACAAACTGAACTTCCCTCACAAATTTATTTTAAACAAATATTTGGCTTGAATAGCTGAGCTTCTTTCAGTCTTTTAGATTCTGGGCTACAAATTTTCACAAAAAAAAGGACTTTCAGTTATTTGCCTTTCCCGCAGTTCGAAATATCTTCATATCTTACGCAATTGCTTTGGTATAATGTTCGTACCTTTAAGACATATCTACATAGTAATCAGCAATATATCGATTCCGCCGGGGGCTGGTAATATCGGATAGCAATCATTAAATCTTAGGTCCCAGAGCATTAGGGTATTTCTAACTCAAGGATCTCCATAGAATCGGTAAATATTAAAAAAACAGTGATTCAAGACTGAAAATTAGATGACGTCAGATCTTTGAATTTGCTAATACAGAACCGCGATAAAATACCATGGATGACCATCAAGAATGTTTCAAGCCACTTTACCGAGTCGGATGAGTCTTTAAATCAGCGAAAGCCACGCCTGGCCCGCAGGGACCGCATTTCGCTATTCACACCGGCACGAGTGGTACGCATGCCAAGAGCGCAAATTGCTTTTGAGTCGCCGGCCTGCAGACCGGATCTGGCTTGCTCCGCTTTTTGTTTGGCGTCGCTCTTCTCGACAAACCCTGCTTTAAATCCTTTAAAACGACCAACACTAGTTAAAATGCAAACAAATATGGTGTTGTTTACAAAAGTGTAATTTAAATATTCGCTACGCGATATTTTTAGCTCTGTCTTTATGTTTGCTTTTTTTGACGGTTCCGTTATGCTGACTTTCTCATTTATTGTTTAGCTGCTAGCATCTTTGTATGAATCGTACAATTTTTTTTTCGGTCTTCCCATTTTGCTCAGAATTTCAAACAGTAACTGTATTTTTTATCAGTACGAGTTCAATCACAAGCATAAATGCAAAGCATACTTTGAAAACCATACACAGGAACAAGGTATACTAAACAAGGTAGGCTCACTCGCTCTCTCACATCTCCTTATATTTGTGTCAAAGAGAAAAAAAATCAATGCTTACTGTTTTCTACTTTGTTTAGAACTCGATGTTTTGTACATTGTGTGTTATTTACGAACCCTGGTTTTAAACTTGCCTTCTTCGTTAAGTCTAAATAAGGATTTAACGTAACGTTTACCATTCTGGGGCTGAAAAGTCTTGATAGTGTATCAATATGACTAACTGAACTATTCGAAGCCAAACCCAAGCCGGGGAACACAAAATTTCAAAGGGTTCGTTTCAATAAAATGTTTTTATTTTCTATATTATGAAACTTTCAATATCCCCAGTGTAAAAGTAGGTCGACAAGACTTTGGGATTTCCTGAACCTGAACCTGAAACCACAAGTTTCGCGCGGTTAGAAGACCTGTCTTGAACCTTTCTGGTAGCCCTGGCTCTGATGAAAAGAGTTCTCTTGTGAGTTTATTTTTCTACAAATTCCCTCTAGAACTCTGACACTCTTATTGCTGTTTGCTTTAAATTATTTAATCCCCTGTTTAAAAAGTTAGGCTATTGCCCAGTTCGTCTTTGCATATGGTTTTACTTTATAAATTCTCATTACGGTTTCACTTTTCCGGCCCGGCAACTCTCACTTCATGGGCTCACTTAAACATACCCATAACAATACACATACACACACACACACTCACATACTTATTACAATTTGGCCAAAATCGTAATGACTTGACCAGCCGGCGGCATTCAGTTTCTCCAATCGTTTCAGCCAGTACGCTTTATGAGTGGCTCATAGAAACAAATTCAATTGAAAGATGCACTTGAGCTACCTTTTAGTGGGTCTTCTAGGGGGTGAGTAAATATGTTAACAGAGCTCAGCATAATTTATGTACATTCATAGTTCATTCTGTTCATGGGGCCTCAATTTTCAACTTCGTACGTGAAGAGAATGTCACCATGACCACCTTGGCTCCTCCCACTGTGGCCTCACCAAATCGAGATATAACCATAGGACCCTGTAAATGGGCCATTGGTCGTAGCTGTCCTGATCCAGATGTTAAATACTACATTTATACGCGTCACAATCTAATGGATAGACAATGCTTGCACATTGATGATTCTCTAGAGAAGTCCAATTTGACTGCCTCTTACTTTAATCCCAGATATCCTACCAAAATTTTAATTCATGGCTATAATTCGGATATGTTTTTGCATCCTTTGCAACAAATGAGAGAGGGTAAGTACAGTAGATTTTCTAATTTAAATTCTTTCTAAATTTTGTTTTTAAAGAATACCTAGCCAAAGCGGATTACAATATCATCTATGTGGACTGGAGTGTGTTGTCTCCGGGTCCCTGTTATATAAGTGCTGTGCACAATACCCGACATGCGGGCACTTGTGCGGCCCAGTTGGTGGAACGACTGGTGGATTCGGGCAATACGGATATACATATTATAGGCTTCTCTCTGGGTGCCCAATTGCCCAATTATATAGCTCGGAATTTGAATAATTTTAGTTTGCCTCGAATCACGGGCCTCGATCCAGCCATGCCGCTGTTCA
>JAEIFU010004572.1:0-12251 GCA_018904235.1 Lordiphosa stackelbergi | reverse complement strand
GACACTACATCAACACAAAAATTCAGTTTGATCGTCAAAAAGTTGGGTTAGGCCCAACAAAACAAAATCCCTAAAATTATCCAAAGTATACAAATTGTAAATAACACAATTTAAACTTTTTGTCAAATTGACTGTGGAGCCATTGTGTGTGTGTGTGCTCATAACAAACTCCTATCCACTTACAAGTGTTTGTGCATTGAGAGAACCAAACAGAAAGAACAAAAAAACACTCAAAAACTCACTCAAAAAAAAAAAAAATAAGATAATTTTCCTCAAAAATAACCTTTTGCTTGTCTCAACCACAAATCTTAACCAAATAAATTTTTGCATAAAATGGCTAGCAAGAACCCGAAACGCTTGCGTAGCGATGGCTCGTCCACTGATCTGAAGGCTGGAGGCGCTTCTGATGTGGTTGCAATAACAGCGCAGCTGCTCTTCTTAGTCAATCAGCGATTCGAGGAGCAGGCGGGCATAGTGGTTGACATGCGCGCGTTGCGGCAAAATTCTGCGCGAAATGAGTGAAAGGATGAATGGTGTGGCCGGGAAGTTGCTCCAAAATGGCCCAGCGGCTTTGAGCAGTTGAGCAGGGCGCTGGACGTTGCTGCCTTAAAAGAGCGGGTGGGAGTGCTAGAGTGCAAATTGGCTTCCCAAAATGCGGCTGGAGCAACCGCTATCATAGCAAATGATCTGCGAATGCATGGAGTTCCGTTCAGCAGGAAGGGGAAAATCTCAGAGCAATATTCAACTCGTTCTGCTTTTCTCTTAAATTAACACCACCACCGAGAGTCAGGGAGATTTTCCGGATGAGGCCGCGGGCTCCGACTCGCTCAGTTCTGGACCCCATAATTATAGTAAAATTGGACGGACCGAGGGAAAAAGCTGCACTGCTAAGAGCAATTGGTTCATACCGGCGAGAAACCAAGCAGCAACTAAGCTTGGATTTAATTGGGTTTGACTCCCAAGTTCCTCTCTACATCAATGAGCAACTCTCAAAAGTCAACTACGAGATCTTCAAAGAGGCAATGCGGATGAAAAAGCTTCGAAAACTGTCAGCTGTGTTTACCAGACGAGGTCTTGTTCATGTGAAACAGAGAGGGGATGGTGACGTCATATGTATTGAGAGCTTTCAAAAGCTCTCCTCACTATCGGATGAGAACAGTGCTGGCGCTGACTTCCACTCCCACACACACTTCTACTGAACCCACTACATATGAGGCTGCAGCTGAAGTCAATTAAATGTGGTACATATTCCTTTTTATTTAAACTTATTTTAATAATTATTAGCTTTAATGTTTCGCTTTCGTCTTCCTTGTCGTTCCTTAATTATTGTTATTACATAATTTCCCTGTTTAAAAAATCTATATCAAGTTTCTGCGTGTGCAGTTGGAGTTTTTAGATTGTGTTGATGCAGACTGACAATTACGCTACCAACGCGAACAGCCATGCAATGCTTAGAATATTAAGCAAGCAGAAATCTGGTCTTCGAATTTGTCATCTAAATGCGCAAAGCTTAACAAAAAAGATAGAGGAGTTTAGGTATTTGTTCGTTAATTCATGTGTAGATGTTATCTGTGTTTCTGAGACTTGGTTCGTATCTAATGTGTGTGATTCTTTAATTTCATGTGACAGTTTTGATTTGTTTCGTTCTGATCGTGTGGGACATGCAGGGGGAGTTGCAATATATGTCAACAAGAAACTTAATGCAAAATTAATATGTAAGCAACCTGAGGGTAGTGCTTCAGAATGGATATTTGTGCAACTCTCCAATAAATTTGACGGCTGCAAGGTTTTGTTAGGCTGTATCTAAAGACCACATCGATACACGGAGTATACTGACATAATAGACTTGGTCTCTACAATCTCCTTGACTTATTCTGAAATTATTCTTACTGGAGACCTAAATAGTGACATTCTTCGTGAAAGACATCTTCAAGACAATATGGAATCTATTGGACTAAAACTTGTAAATGCATCAGCTGCGACACATTGTACTAGTACCTGCGATACACTATTAGACGTATTTTTCGTAAACAATTCAGATAACATGACCTGATTTTCCTGACCTACAATATAAAACTTGACTATAGTGACCATGTGATAGAATATAGGGATTTTAAGAATATTGACTATGAGAAATTAAATGATGACTTCTTCTCGTGCAATTGGAATTTGATTTATAATCTTCCTACAATTGACTCCCAGCTTGACTTTTTACAGAATAACATTAAGTTCCTTTATGATCGCACAGTTCCGCTCAAGCGCAAATTATGTAGGCATACTGACAAACCGTGGTTCAATATCTATCTAAAAATCTAAAATACTTGAGCATCTGATGGCAAAACAAATTAATGAATTCTTGACTTCAAATAATCTTTTTAATAACAATCAGTCAGGTTTTAGAAAAAACAGAAGTTGCATCACAGCAATTTTGAAAATAACGGAAGATATTCGAAAACAAATTGACAATGGAAATATAACATTATTAACTCTACTTGATTACAGTAAAGCATTCGACACAGTTAACCACGACGTATTATGCACTAAACTAAACCGAATGTATATGTTCTCAAGCACCGCTGTAGACCTTCTAAAATCCTATTTAAGTAATCGACAACAACTGATAGCTACCAGTACGGCTTCCTCATCGTATTTGACCCTTAAACGTGGTGTGCCCCAGGGTTCGATTCTCGGGCCCTTATTATTCTCTGTTTATGTCAATGACTTGCCGTCAGTCTTGTCTAATTGTGAAGTTCATATGTATGCTGATGATGTTCAACTGAATGTTTCCCGTCCCATGTCGAAGTTTAATGAATGTGTACAAATATGTAATATAGATCTATGTAAAGTTAATGACTGGGCAAATAAGAATGGCCTTGGCCTAAATCCAGTTGAGTCCAAGTGCATAGTTATAAGCAGCAAGGTTGTCAGCACCGTAGGTTTGCCATCATTGAAAATAAACAATCTACCAATAAAGTATGTAGAGCGAGCGAGCAACCTAGGATTTACTTTAATAAACTTTATGAGTGATCATGTCACCGCTTCTGATACGATTTGCGAAATGTTGAAGATCAAGCTGTAAGATTTAGGGTCCCAAGCTAATCCAAGAGCTTTAGTGATGTCCGATCCGTTCTGAAATTTGATAAGCTTCTCTCGATCGGACTCGGACTCACCCTCAAGAGCTGAAGGTTCGTTGGAGCACCACTTGCGAATCGGAAAATGTCCATTTCCTTTACTTGTTTACGAATTTCAGCAGCCTCTTCGGCATTATCCCCTCCAGAGATCAAGTCATCAACGTAGAAGTCCCTGCGGACTACCTTGGCAGCCAGTGGAAAGCTCCTCGTCCTTGGCTAGCTGGTGCATCGCGCGAATGGCCAAGAATTCAGCTGGTTTAGTTCCGTACGTAACGGTATCCAGTGTGTAGATCTCGATACATTCTTCTGGATTTTCGCGTCATAGTATGCATTACAAAAACTCGTCTGGATGAGTCGCACGCACACACCGATACATTTTACAGATGTCTCCACAGATGGCAACGTTAAAAAATCGAAATCGAATGAGCGTGATGAAAATCTTCGGTTGTATTGATGGGCCAGTTTATAACAAGTCGTTTAATGATGCGCCTGAAGTAGATTTGGCGGAGTCGTCGAAAACAACACGCAGCTTAGTTAGGTGCTGACCGGCTTCTGCACGCAATGATGTCGTAAAAAGAATTTTGACACGGTTTGCTTTTTGGATGATAAAGACATATGCTCCAAGTCGGCATATTCCTTTAAAAAGGTTGAGTACTGCTCCTTCAAATGTTGGTTTTTTTATAACTTGGCTTCAAGAGTTTTAAATCGCCTTAAGGCCCGCTGGTATGAATCTCCCAATGCGTCAAAGTTGGTTTTAGCAGGGAGACGAACAGAATATTGACCTGAATCGAGTCGCGTGCAACCTTGTAAGAAACGCAGTTCGCAGAGAGCGTCCTCATCGGAAATGTACGGTTTAGCACCATAGCAACTGTCGATTTCCCAAAAACGCTTAACGTAATTTGCGAGTGGTTCTTCAATCGTAAGCAGCTGAGGCTCTTTAAAAAGGGCGGCTAAGGATGAATGCTTGGGTGAATCATGGGTAAGGCCACCAGAAATAATCCAACCAAGTCTGGTCTTTTGTAGTGCTGGCAAGTTGTCACCCAAGCGTATTTGACAAACACACTTTAGGTCAAAGAATAACCCAGCACCGAGCAAAATATCAATCCGTTGAGACTTGAAAAATAGTGGATCAGCGAGAACAACGTTTTGTGGGATGCTCCATCCTTTAACATGTAAGTCATAATGAGGCTGATAATCGGTTATGGTGCGCGTGACAACAGCCGAAAATGATGCACTGCATCCGCTGTCATGTGAATGGGCAGATATTTCAACCGATTTGCTATATATATGTGAGCGGATTGGTCTAATCTGCTCTTTTATTCACGGTTCATTAAGAAAATATATAATTGGGTTTACAATTAACAGTATAAAGTATTTAAGATTGGTCAGCTTTAGATTTTACACACGGCGTTTTAATTGTTTAATATTCGGCTGCGGCTTCTCGACTGTTCTGCTCGACTGCTGTATCTCGACTTCTTCTCTGCTGCTTCTCTCGGCTGTTTTTCGGCTGTGTTATTCTGCTGCTTTTCGGCTGTGTTCCGGCTGTGTTCCGGCTGTTAGTAATCTGCTGCCCAAACTCCGCTGTAAATCTGCTGCATAGACCCTTATCCCTTTTTACATTCGGCCATTCCTGATTATTCATCTGTCCCAGATGACCATGCCTCGTCGTTATCCACTGCATATCTCCATAATTTCATATTATCGCAACTTGTTGAAGTATTCACAGGACCTTCCACATCGGCTGCCTTTCGTACATCATAACGCCCATTCCTCTTTATTTTCGTTATCTCGTATGGACCCAAATACTCGCTGGCCAGCTTTTTTCCAGCTACAAACTGAGTTCTGCGAATCACCACTAAATCTCCAACTTTATAATCCTTCTCTGCCTTCCTCTTCTTATCGTACTGCTTCTTATAAGACTCCTGCGCTCGCTGTATTTCAACTTTTGCCGCTTGTCTCATCAAATTTCTTTCTTCGTCAAAATTCTCCAAAATTTCTTCTTCCAGCATCTGCGTTATGCGATCACTGAGTTTATTAATCATTCTCACTCCAAACATCAACTCAAACGGCGACCTTTTAATTGAAACATGCATATGTGAGTTAACTGCTTTCTGTACATCCAGTACTACCTTATACCATTTGGATGGATCTTCAGCTGACAACTTCGAGATGATTGATAAAATTGTACGGTTGACCCTCTCAACCTGACCGTTACCTCTTGGTACGACAGTGGTGCTCCATACATGCTCTATCCCGTTTTCCTTTGTATATTCTGCAAACAAGTTGGCCGTAAAAGCGGAACCTCTATCCGAAGCTATGCGCACCGGATTTCCAAAGATTTCCGACCAAATTTCGATCTTTTTCAACGTCTCCTCACAGCTTGTTGTTTTAGTAGGAAAAAGCCACACGAATTTCGAAAAACCGTCAACCAATGCGAATACATATTTGTATATCTTTGACGTGGCGTCCATAGGACCTAAATGGTCAACGTGCAGCGTATGAAGTGGTTTATCCCCTTTGTCGACATAATTTAGGAATCCCTCCTTTTTTCCGAACTTCTTGTTGTATATGATGCATTTCACACAATTGTTGACAACTTTTGCGACTTTTTGCTCCAAATGAGGAATATAATAGTTTTGCCCTACCGCATGCATCGTTTTTTGAACTGCAAAGTGACCCGCATTGTGAGCGTCAACAACTATTTCTTTCTCCAACTGCTTAGGGACCATCAATAGTTCATTGCCATCCACTTCCTTATAAACCAGCCCACCTTTCATCTTATATGAGTCAAAAGGACGACTTTCCAGCACCTCTGCTATTGCTCTTACCATCTCATCTTTGGCTTGTGCATTTTTGATCCGTGATGTTATCTCCGAAGTAGCCAGCATAACATAACTTGGATATCTACTAAGGCAATCCACATGCTTAAGACGTTCGCCAGGACGATGCTCTACTTCAAAGTCGAAGTCCTGAAGATAAATGATCCACTGCGTAACTTCTCTCGGAACATCTGTCTTTTTCAGCGTTTGTTTAAATGCAGCACAATCCGTCATCAACTTAAACGCCTTTCCCAACAAATAATGACGAAATTTTTTGACCGCTAAATATATAGCCTTTGCCTCCAGCATGTAGCTATGCTTAAGTGCCTCTGATTCTGATGTTTTTTTGCTCCAGAAAAAAACCGGGTGAAGTTTGTCCTCCGACCACTGCAACAGAACCTCTTCTACTGCTTCCGTACATTTGTAGTTTACGATCATTGATTTAACCTCGTTCGCTAACTGTGGGGGAACATCAATATCAGCGTTTGTGTTTATAACATTGTAAATACTTATCTGGTTAAAGTCCTCACAAGTTTCCTCCAGCAGGGAGGAAAACTTGTATCCTTCAGCCGACGACGTAAAGTTGAATTTGGCTAAAAAATCATAGCCCAGCAGTGCGTCAAATGCGATGTCTTTATCGGCGACAACAATAATTTTATGAGTCGTTTTCTTCTCATCAACTTCTATTTCTGCTTCAAAACAGCCAATAGGGCGAGTGACATTGTTGCCCAATCCACGTAGTGTTGAAATACATTTTTCCAGCTTGGTATTTAACATTTTATTGAAAATGCATCTCTTTAGTATTGTGACGTCTGCTCCAGTGTCCACCAGACACTCCACTTCCACGCCGTTCAACTTCACAGTCTTCATGCGATTAGTGTTGCGGACCACGTTAACTCCTGACGACGATCCAGGACAATTTTTTGACATGTGTCCGACTTTGTTGCAACGGAAACATTTCGTATCAGCCACGCAATCCTTACGTAAATGCTCTGCAGATCCGCAATTGAAGCAGTGCATTTTCCTGTTTCCCGCATCCAGCGCTTTTTTCTTACTGGGCTGAGCCATCAGCCTGTTGTTTTCAGAAACTCGTTCAAAGTTGTCATACTGCTCATGCAACTCCCTGTATGATTTGCAGCTATACAGTGAATATTTAAAATCGCTTTTCAGCTGTAGCCCATCCACAATGTATCGTATAACTGACTGAGCATCCACGTGAATACAGTGAATATTTAAAATCGCTTTTCAGCTGTAGCCCATCCACAATGTATCGTATAACTGACTGAGCATCCACGTTACCAACCGAAGCCAACTTTCTCATCTTCAGTAGGTACTCGTGAAACGATTCTTGCTTTCGCTTCTTACGTGCACGTAGCTCTTCATGCACATCAGCACTACATCTGTACCCACGGTTGAACTCATCCTGCAGCAGCACCTTTAGCTCTGTATATTCACGGACACAGGTAGATTCCAAAAACAACTTTGCCGTGCTGGTCATCTTAGAACGGGCTTGAACATACTTCTGCTTGGAATCTAGTCCGTATGCTTCTGCGTTCAATTCGAAATTTTCAAACCAATGATTTACCGGAATAGTCTCTCCATCAAACTCTGGAATAATTTTCTCAAAGTTTTCAGCCGCGATTATGCACTTGTTTTTGCTCTGCTCATCAACTTGAATTTTTAGAGTCAGCAGCTGAACTAGTTCCTGTAGTGTTTTCGTGTTTTCAGCTATCGAACCACTATCGATAACTGCGCCAGCATGCGGCGTTAAATCCGATCTATTTTCTCCCATCACCTGCTTCTTTGCTATCGCTCCGCTTTTTGTGTGTACTTCTTTGAGCTTCAGCACGTCTTCGTTGTCCTTCTCGATTACCATCTTTCTGATGTATGCTTGTGTTGATGCTCGCGTTCTATATTGTCGTCTCCCTTCAACTTCAGCTTTTGCTGCTTTCCACGTATTTTGTACCGTAGATTTAGAAATTACTGCTTACTTTGTCTGCGTTGAGCCTTGTCAATTTGAGACACACTTTTCTGTTTTATTTTAATACACAGCGTTGCACTTTTTTCTGCTGATTGCGCGTCCAAATTTGTGTTTTTCTTTTTTCGCACCGAGACGAGCCCCCAAATGTGAGCGGATTGGTCTAATCTGCTCTTTTATTCACGGTTCATTAAGAAAATATATAATTGGGTTTACAATTAACAGTATAAAGTATTTAAGATAGGTCAGCTTTAGATTTTACACACGGCGTTTTAATTGTTTAATATTCGGCTGCGGCTTCTCGACTGTTCTGCTCGACTGCTGTATCTCGACTTCTTCTCTGCTGCTTCTCTCGGCTGTTTTTCGGCTGTGTTATTCTGCTGCTTTTCGGCTGTGTTCCGGCTGTTAGTAATCTGCTGCCCAAACTCCGCTGTAAATCTGCTGCATAGACCCTTATCCCTTTTTACATATATTAATCAGTTGCTAGAGATGATTCGCCCGAAACCACCGGAACTCCCTTTTAAATATATATAAGAGCAGTTGGGAACAACATGTATTCCGGGGGCGTAGCATTTAAAGAGTCAGGCGAGGGATTTGTTAAGATAGAGATCAGCGTTGCTGAGCTTGGTACCTGAGGAGTAGGTGCAGGCTGTGCATGCGGAGCGGCTGAGCCTGAATCCATTGGAGCAACGAGTGATGTTTATACTGGTAATGTTTGCAATGCCCTGATCTGCACTGTTGCAGACCATGACCTTTGCGAAGGCAGTTTAGACGAACGTGCATCCGTTTCGATTCCTTATGACGCAAGTGAGGCGATAAATTTAAAAACCGTGAACATTTGGATAGAAAGTGTTCCTTCCAGTCGCAAAAAGGGCATGATGGGTGATTATGATTTGTTGATGCAACGAGGGTATTAGATTTGGATTTGAATAAGCCTTTCCCAGCCAGCATAGCGCTTTCCAAATTCTCCACCATGCGGCATTTTTTCTCCAGGAAAGTCGACATGTCCGTCCACTTGGTTAATCTGTTCGAAGACAAGGCTTCTTCCCATCTCTCCAGGGTATTTTGGTCGAGTTTACGGCTGATGATATGTATCAGTTGGATATCAGACAGCTGTTCCTTAGTTGACAAGGAGCTAAGTGCTCGCAGATGCGAATTTATTTCATCACTGTGTTCGCGGAGTCCACTTGCTGATCCCTTCTCTACACCTGGTAATGCAAATATAGCCCGCACGTGTGCCTGGAAATGGAGCAATTTATTATCAAATCGACTGAGGAGTAAACTTAACGCCTTGTCGTAATTAGCGTCTGAAGGCTCCAGCGCCTTCATTGTGGCCAAGGCAGCACCCATCAGGCAAGCGCGCAAATGTTGGAATTTTTCAAGCTTACTCAGTTCCTCATTGTTACCGATCACAGTTTTGAACATAGCGTGGAAGTCAGGCCAATCCTCGTACGAGCCGCTAAACGTGGGCAACTGAAGCTCTGGCAAACGCGATCTATGGACTGTGATTCGTTTTCGTTTTGGCTGAAGTGACAAGTTTGAGCATTATCAGCAGAGATCACTGCTGAATTGACACAGGAACCGCAAACTTTCTCCTGTGCTTTCAGCTTCGGAGAGATTGCTGATTTCGCCTCACAATAAAGCAGCGTGAAGTCTGTTTTTGCGTCACCAGCCATCTCCACTAAATCTAGCTTCTCAAGGGAGGGCTGTGAATTTTCGAATTCAGTCTTCATGTTTTCCACCACCTCGAGGCGAACCAGCAGATCCGACTCATCGAAGCTTTCTAGTTCCTTTTTGTAAAATGTGGTGGTAGCTGCTAACTGCCGTTTGACCGATGAGGTTTTGGCCCGAAAGAAATTAATCTTACTTGGGGGTAATTCACTTCCAGGCATTATGGCGAATGTTCACTGTCGTGACAAAAGAAACTGGTGCGTTAAGTTAAGACAGGTAAACAAACGGAATGCCCTTGAAATGTTCCAAAGTGAAGTGTAGAGCAAGTGTGTCAACAGGGATTACCGCTGCACTGTGTACGTGTATGTGTATGTGCGACACAAATTTACCGGCACCAAAATGTATGTATGTTGATGATCGTTCGATGTACCGAGGGTTGTGTTTAGCACCGATTTGTGCTTAAAAATGCTTGGTTAGTATGTAGTTTCTGCTACATAGCAACGCTAGGCGAGATCACATCAATTTGTAATGATGTGCAACAACCGAAAAAACGGCACTCAATCCGTTTGTATGTATGTTTTTTTTTTTTTTTTATATATCTATTATATATACGTATATACATATACGGTTGAGTGTTTGCTTAAGGCGGACGTGTTGGCTGGGTGCTCCTGTGTGTAATCTGAAAACAAGTGATTCTGTGGATAAGTCCAGTTTATGGCGGTTGCAAGTTAAACATAAACAACCTACGCTGATGTGTCTGCTGTCATATGTTGTATTAATTGTGCACATTGTCGATTAAAACAATAAATAACTTTACACAAATACAAGTGCACAGAGAGAGAGGAAAGCGGAGAAATTGCGCCAAACGTGAAAAAAAGTTTGTACTTTTACAATTTCTCTTAATCTCACACCCACGCTTATTGCCAAGCAGCTGACCCTAACAGCTGAAGAGTAACAGCTGACAACAACCAGTCACCGCGATCATCAACTAGTGGCGCCATCTAGGTCTCAAATTTGCACGTAAGCCGCCAAATTTTAAACTGAAAATTATGCCTTTGCAACGATCGCCAGAGCTGACGACGCAGACGACGAAGAGAGGTCGCGGAAACGAAGGGAGTGTGGAAATTTCATTGCAGGATGTTCTTAATGCCATACAGGATACAAGAAACAGTTTTCATGCTAAGTTGGAACATATTGAAAACACCGTGGCCACCAAGGATGATATCTCGAGCTTGAAAACCCAGATTACAGATGAAATGGAAGCCCTGAAGGAAGAAAACAAGTCACTGCGAAAAGAGGTAGATATGCTAAAGAAGAACTTGGCAAACCACCGCAGAGAGCTAAACTTTGTTGTCGAAGACAGCAAACGAAGCAACATTGTAGTAAGAGGACTACCAAATGACGCAACACCCCACGAATCCCTAACGAAGCTCTGTAAGGATCACCTTAAGCTGGAAAACATCCAAATAAAAAAAGTTAGAAAACTGTACGAGCGTGCAAACAAATTGGGGGTTGTTGCGGAACTAGGGTCGCCAGGAATGGTTGAACAAATATTCAGAAACACCAAGAAGCTAGCTGGTACGCACATTTTCATTGAACGAGATCTTTCCGCCGAAAAACAAGTAAACAAGCAGGTTCTTATAGCCCTAAAAAAGATATAGTTGAAAAATACCCCACTCAAAAAATTATTGTCAGGAACGACTCTCTCAGAATTGAAAATGTATGGATATCCTACGACGTCAATCATGTACTTGTAAGCAAGGGACAACCAGCAGAAGCTTTACTAAGAAACATGTTCCAGGACAATCTCGTAAATATGAATCTGTCTTATGAATATCTGCTAGGAAAAACGAATATGTCAAAAAACTAAATAGGAATAACCAAAATTGTCAGTTTAAGGGAAATCAACATAACGAACTATTGGATTGCGCACAAAATGGATCAAAACACTATAATATTAAGATTCTTTCTTACAACATCGCTGGGCTGAAAAACAAAGTACTACACAGAAATTTTTTTTAGTTTTGTACCGTCTTATGATCTGTTCTTTCTATTTGAAACGTTTATCGAAAAAGACATGGAGCACTATGAAACGTACTTTCCCAATCACACTTTACACTGGGTCCCCGCAAGCAGGTCTGCAGAACGAGGTCGAGCAAGTGGAGGGATGTTGTGTGGAATCAGCCAATCAATGTGTCAAGGGGTAACTCACTCGCTTACAAATAACCCAAAAATCTTTAAGTTAGAAATACGCACAAGCAAAGAGACTCTGGTTATATTACCGATATATCTAAACTGCAACGACTGGAAAAATGAGTTTAGCGCATTATGTGATTTTCTATCTCAGTCACAGTTAGAAAATGTTATGGTCGTGGGCGATTTGAACGCACGCATTGGAGCTGAACAAGCTACTGTGGAAAGTGAGGAATCGGGTAGTCGCTTTGCATCCTGTAATCGAGAAGCCAAAGACCGAACGCTCGACAGCAAAGGAAGGAATTTAATAAATTTGTGCGAGTCCTGCAACCTCACAGTTTTAAATGGTAGATCAAAAAGTGACGCTGATGGAAGTTTCACATTTGTACGTGGGCAAGCGTGTTCGACAATCGATTATTGTCTTATACAGGGCAAATGGCATGATGCAATTGTTGATTA
>JAEIFU010004571.1:0-12314 GCA_018904235.1 Lordiphosa stackelbergi | reverse complement strand
ATATGGGCTAATCCTGCGTTGCGGACGTTACATTTGTACGCAAATTTGCTTGTTAAAATTGACACAGCTGGCGTCCACATTGGTATATTTTAATGATTTTTTTTGCAAAATGCAGTTTTTTGGGAGTACTTTCAAACCCAATTTAAAATAAAAGGTTATCTGTTTCTGAAAAAAAGTTATGCTTGTTTAAAGTTCCGTTGCGGACGTTACAAAAATGGAAGTCGACCTTGAGGCTTATGTGCATTTCCACATTTTTTAGCGAATTTTGCATAATAAACAAAAAAGTCTAATTACAAAAAAATTAAGTGGAATAAACGACCATTTCAACCCAGCTTTCAAAAGAATGATAAGTCGTCCCGTTATTTAAATATCTTAATTTTTGGTCTGTTGCGGACGTTACACTTTTTCCATTAAGCCAAACTGTGTAAAAAAATTTTATTTTTCATCCGATTGACTTGAAACTTGGTTTGTAAGCATAGTACGCGAAATAATTCGACACGTGTTTTCCCGATTTTCGAAAATCCGCCCACGAGGAAAACGGCCGGAAAATTCTGCATGGAAAAAAATTATTTTTCATCCGATTGGCTTGAAACTCGGTTTGTAAGGATAAAATTCGAATTCATTTGTGATTTCATTTTCCGATGTTGGAAATACCGATTTTGCTAGTTTGCCCTCGATATTTATCAATTATTAATATTAATATTTTTAAACCACTTTTGTTACTTTGAGGTTATCTTTTTCGGATACTCAACCACCAGAGCAATTTAAAGCCCCAGATCAGATCAGTAGGCAAAAACCATTATAAACACCTATTCCCATTTCATAATATGGGGAAAAACCGTTATAAAGCCAGTTGGGAAAACCAAACATGAAAATTCATCTGTTAAACAAAAACCCTATTTCCGTGCGGAGTTACACACAGTAAACCGATTTTTAGTTTAAATTTTTAATATATATTAGATATCTTACAAATATAATGAGTACCTTAAATTAAAGAAAATGAAACAAATTTTAAGTTTAGCTAAGCTCAAAATACTGAAACGACTGTTTTTACCATTTTTTTTACCAATAAAAAAACCCTTTTTTTCAAGAATTAATACAAGCAAGAGTAGTGTAGGTTGCTCTGCCAAGAACAAACAAACCACGAGAACAATATTGCTTACTTATTTTGAAGCTTGAATATGTATCCTATTATTCCATTAACAAACATTTGGATTTTGGACAACTTTAAATTTCTGCCCTTGGTTTAAAAATTTTCGGATTAGCCCATATATACCAAAAAAAAAAAAAGAGCTTGTTTTTAATTGGGATCGGATAACTTAAGATTTTTGAGCTTGTTTCAAGATTGAAATGTACTTAATAATAAGAGTGATATGTACTTAATACACGTACATAAGTATATAACGTTTCGTGAATTCGGCATAAATATGAGAATGTTTCAGAATAGAAATAATTATATTTTGGGTTAGATGAAGATTTTTTGGAACTCAAGCTTGGGTATGTTTTGTTCTTTTCCCAGTTTTCTACTGGCTTGGATTAATCCCCAAAATGTACTTAAATTATCTTCAGAAACTCTTATTTTGAGATTTACGATATTAAAAAACGAACTTAAAATAAGATTTTGTTCTTTATAGATTTAAGAAAATCCGAACTTAGTCAACTTTGAGATCGTCTGTACTTGACGGTGCCAGTTTGAGTACGGAAATCTTGATTTTTTTCTGAGTGAATGCTTTGCATTTTGTGCTTGTGATTAATTTCGTACTGATAAAAATACAGCTATTATTTGAAATCTGAGCAAAATGGAAGACCGAAAAAACAGATACCAAGGAGCTGGTCTGGTAACGATTGACGATTCATATAAAGATAGCAGCTACAACAAGTACTTCTGGCTAATACTTCTGAAAATATACGAGAAAGCCAGCATAACGGAACTGTCAAAAAAGCAAACATAAAGACAGAGCTGAAAACATCGCGTAGCGAGTATTAAAAAATTCAGTTAAACAACTCCATATTTGAATAAATAATAACATAATATACTCAAAAGACATTTAATTTGTTTTTTGGGTGTTAGTTCTTTGGTCGTTGTAAAGGATTTAAAGCAGAGTTTGTCAAGAAGAGCGACGTCAATCAAAAAGCGGCGCGGGTTAGTTCCGACTCCGCAGGCCACGGCATGCGCTCGTCTCGTGTCGGTGTGAACAGCGAAATGTGTTCGGTCCCGGCCAGGCGTGGCCTTCTCTGATGTAAAGACTCATTTGACTCGGTAAAATGGCTTGATACATTCTTAATGTACTTTTCTATATTCTTCACCATTGGTCATCCATGGTATCTTTATAGTTCAGTATAAGCAAATTCAAAGTTGCAAAGTCAACTCATTTGCAGTCTTGAAGCACTGTTTTTATTCTATGGAATACCATGAGGCTCTGCGACCTTGAGATAATGATCAAAAAAACTGGGAGGAATATATAGCTGATTACTACAAAATTCTTAAAGGTACGAAATCTTTCTACTAACTATTGCGCTAAAAAAAATAATAAAAAAAAAAAAAAGAAAAGAAGTAGATAAGAAATGATGTATTTAATTTCAATTTGTAAGGGAAGTTCAATGTAGTTACACACAGAAAAAAACAGGTCAATATCAATTTAATATGGTTAATTTGATATTTTTACAAATATCATCTTTTCATAATTTCTAAGCAATAACGCTTAATTTTAAACGAAAATAATAACAATTTGTCAAATGATATTAGAAAAGATTAAACGAATATTTTTTATTTAAATCAGGCCTGCAAACCGGTTCGGAGTTGAACCGCTCCGGAGTCGGAGGCTCCGGAATTTTCGGGAAGTCCGAACCGAACCTGAACCGGAGCAGACCACTTTTTTCTTCCCGAACCCGAACCTGAACCGGAGCAAAAAATAGTTGAAAAGGGTTCGGTTCAAAATAGATGTTCTATTACATTTTCAAACAGAAACATTTTGCTTTATTTTATAATATTCAAAGGGAACTAATAAGTAAAAGCTTTAAGAATGGTAAATAAAACAATTAATGATTCTTTACCATGTTTATCTTCTGATAAGAAGATGAAAAGCAATCTTTATGCTTTAAAGGATTGGAAAAACTAACTATCATTCTTAAAAACTTAACAATGTCGCATTTGTTGTATTAGCTGTTCCTGCAACACAAGTATCAGTCTAGCGCACATTTTCTACTCATATATTTGTTTTATCCAGCGATAGAGTCAGTAATAATGAAAGATTGCTGGAAGACACACTAATGATTAATTTATGCAGTGCGTTAACTGAGATGAGAGAATTTGCCCCACTAATACAGAAAGGCCGAAATGGGGCACACATCTACACAACGTCTTCAGTTAATTTGTTTTGCACTTGTGACGCCTTTGGAAATCCCAAACAGTCATAGCAATGCTAGCATGAGATGGCCTCTGATAACTAGGCAAAGCCTGCTGATGATAAAACCGCGAGGTTCTTGAAACAGCTGTACAGTCGACCATCCTCCTTTGTGGTGTGTGTGTGTCTTGTTTTAAAAGTTATGAACAAACGTAAATTTAGAATATATAGACTGAACGGTTGCGCAGTCGACTCCGTTTCTGTTAGAAATTAGTCAGCTGTTTGCTCTCACTTACGCTCTCAGAGTGCATTTGGGAATATGTCCGGCTCGCTCTAACCACTGCGGAATCTTCCTATGGAAGAATCTCAATGTAGACTATCGCTTAACACTGCTTAAAATTGAGCAGCTTAAATTTTATCTATAATACTCATTGCTCCATGACACTGACCTGGAGCCTGCTAAAACGTTCGATGATCCAAGCTCGAATATTATATTATCAAGCCTCACTTTTGTTTATTTCAGTTTACCTATATGTTTTCTAAACATAATTATTCCTGAACCCCGGTTCGAACCCGAACCTAGGTTCAGCGGCTTTCTGAACCCGCTCCGTGAACCCGAACCCAAAACGTTTCGCGGGTTCGAACCCCGGAGTGAACCCCTGTCGATTTTTATGAGGTTTGCAGCCCTGCTTAAAATATCCAAAACGTTCTTGAAATCAAGAAATTTACCCGTAGCATCTACACTCTCCCAATTGAATCAACAAATTCCCTAAAAAATAATTTTAAAAAAAAAAAAATAATTGTTGTTGTTTGTGCTAAACATAAACAAAACGTGTTTTTCGTTAGGTGGTTGTAGGTAAAAAAAACACTACTTTTTTAAATAGAAAAAAAAAAGGGAAAGAGGGGGAAGCGGGAGAGAAAGATATCGATCTGATCAAGACAAGATTAACTTGTAGGATTGTAGAGGGAAGTGAAGTGTCGATTTTTATAGCATATTTGCATTGGTTTTTTAAAGAGAGCATTCGGATGGAGCAATCAACCTATTTAATGCTTATAAGATGGCTTGAAGTGTTGAGAAAAAGAGACACAAATTGGATATTGCACAGTATCTTAAATGTCCACAACAGTACAATCAATAACTTTCCTCAAATGAACCCCGGTAGCTGACTATTCTTCAGGTGCCATTGCAAGATTTGTTGTTTCGAATGAAGAAAAAGAGCGTATTGCAAGGCACAAATGGTTTTACTGTGTTATGTATTGTTCCTTTTCCGCAACTGGAAGGTTGCTTGACTCGCTGCTATCTTCCGAAACATTTTACGCAGATCTCTTTGATGCTCCATTTGCAACTACAACCGCTCACTCGTAATGCTTACAAACTCCGCTTAGTGGCCAGGCTGGGTGCATTTTGCAGGGGTCCTGCCATTGCTTCCAGAAATGTGGGTGCCAAAACTCGACATCTATGGGAGGAACTCTGTAATATTGTCCGATATGAATTCCGCAATTGCATATGTTAAGGTCAAAACATGTACATTGTTATATGTCTGTTTATCTTATTGAGTTAATAAAACTTAATTCAATAATCCAACGTCTGTTTCTGGCCATTGATGGTTTGGAATTTTTGACATTTTTCCATTCCCTTTCGTTGACATTGTTTATGTTTCTCAGTGAATGACAAATTTTTAGTGGTGGACCAATAACTACCGTGAAAATACTGATTGAAACGAAGTAAAATAGGAACATCCCCAAGATGTTAGAGATGTTAGCCCGGAAATGCTTATGGAAATTTAAAAATTTTGGCCCAATGATTTTTGAAACTGATATTTTGATTTTTACTTCTTTTTATGGAACAGTTTTTTATAATGATGTTAAATGAAAATCTTCTTTGAACAACTTCAAAGTTTGGAGCTATCAATGTTTTTTTGAGAATTAGAGGTTTAAGGTTAGAAAAAGTTTTCCTCAGTATTATTCAAACACGGTCTGATACAGCTCCATTCGACGGGGCAAGACGAAGTTAGCTTTGCCTTTCTCGTTTTTTTAAGGTTTTCGCATTTTTTAAAGGACCTACTTTTTAACGAAAATCTTATTTGAAAACGGCAAAGAGTTTTTGTTTTTTTTATTATGTTGCGTTTTGGTGATGGCTGCAAACTTATCTGACGCAAAGTTGGTGAGCTGATAGTCTAAAACTGTTGAAAGAAAAATTTTCATACAAAGATCTAACAAAAAAAATATGATTTTTTGATTAGTTGCTGTTTTGGTGATGGCTCAAACTATCTAAAAGTTTTCGGGGAGTTTTTAAATTGTATTATTTTTCATTTTGGAGTATAACTTTTAAAAAATCAGAATTTGTCGCATTCTTTCTTAGGCAAAAATTAAGCTTTTGAGATACAAAACAACTCTTCTGAACAAGGTTTTACAATCTGAACACTTTTACATCCTCTAAAATGGCCCCAAAAGTGTGTATTTCCAAAAAAAAATCCACTTTTTTGTTGTCATTGTTTTTTATGTACTCAAGTTTTTCACCAAAATAGCTGCCAATGAAATTTTTTAACTTTTAAAGCAAAACATTATGCGTTTTACCTTTTTTATTGCTCAAAAGTGGAACTCACCATGAATAAAGAAAAAAAAGGATTTTTTGACGGTTTTTTGGGAATTCAGTAATTAATCAGAAAAAAGGATGCCAATTTCATTAAATTCATACTGTCTAACAAATTCTAAAATTTTAACAATCAAATACAAGCTAATACATTTACATGAACAAGTTGAGATCAATTAGCAAGGCTGCAAACCTCTAAAATTTTGCAGAAGGTTCGGTCCGGGGGTTCGAACCCGTTGTAAAGTCTAAGGTTCGGTTCGCGGACCGGTTCCTGAAACCCCAGAACCCAAGGTTCTGGTTCGAACCTCGGTTCGCTTCGACATAAAAATAATATTCTTTATTTCAATAATGCAATTTTAATTATTAAATTCTTTAGCTGACATTTACAACATTTAAGAACTGCTTAGTTAAAGTTAATAAGCATTATATCTTCTAGGAACTCTTCACCTATACTAGCTCTTAGATCAGAAAGAACAACCTTAAGTGTTGAAAAGGCTCGTTCAACTAATACCCGAGTTGCTGGAACAGCAAGTATAGTCAAAGCAAAATTTCCTAAGTCCTCGTTTTTTTGACCTTTCCAAAATTCAAAAACATTTGTCGATGTATGTTCTTCTTCGAAGCCATGTTGCGTAGGTAAACAATTGAGTTGAACAAATAGCTTTAAATGACGTGTCTGTGGGCCATTTACAAATCTCACTGGAGACGACAAGTCGAACAATGCACGACAATGATTGATCAGAGAAGAGAGGCAAAGTCTATCAGCTAATATTAGCTCTGGTCAACTCTCAGCTCACTCTCTGTTTCAGCTTGCAAGTCGCTGCAGTTGTCTACAAAGAGAAGCACAAAAAATGTGCCCGTTCCCGACGTTAATTCTAGGTTATTTCATTGACACAAGCAAGAAGACGGCACGGGATTTTTCCCGTGAAATCACTTTTGATGCATTTATTCAATTGTAACCATATATACACATTGTACATATGATTTAGGCCAGCGGTGGGCAGAAAAATAACTTAAAGGGTACAACAACAAAGAAGGGCTATATGCAAACTGGTGTATGTATGAAATATGTGAAGTGCAAGGGTAATTATGTTAAGCTTTCACAGGACCGAATTTATCGTTCCTCTATTTTGTGTTTTGTTTTTTTTGTTATATAATTAAAGACGATTTTATGTTATTTTTGTGTATGTAGTGCTTGTCCATTAGGATATATACAATAATCGAGCTTGCGTTAATACTCTGATTATATAACATGAATGTATTTACAAAAGACGACGAATGAAAGACGACGTTTTATAGTAAAGTCTGGAAATATGTATGTATGTATGTAAAGTGTTTATTTTAGTTTATTTAATATATTAAGGATCAGTGAACATGGATAAATGAATGCAAGTACAACTCTTTTGGTTAATGTACATATTTCACGATGATTTAAATTACGAACACCTTTACGGCTGCTGCTGACGACTCTCTTGGTTCTCTGCCTCTGTTCTCTGCTTCTCCTTTCTGCCTGTCTTGTCTGCTGCGTAGTGTTGTACAACGTCTCGTGCTACCGAAACTAGGGATGGGCGAATAGCTAGAGTCAGCCCACCTTACATGTATGCTCGGTTACTGGATCAAGTGGCTCACGTTAAACGAATTTAACCTAATGTTCAAAGCAGTGTCGATTTCATTTAAACGGTTTCTTTCCAAATTATCTAGTAACCAATTTATATAAAAAGTCAAACAAGCTTCGTTCAAAGCACAATGGTTTTACTAAAATATCTATAGGTTTCCAAAATTTCCCTGTTTATGTCCCATTTAATTTTTTGTAACCGAACCCACTTTTTAGAAAAAGTGGTCCGGTTCGGGTTCAGGTTCGAAGAGTTAAAATTTTAGGGGTTCGGTTCATGGTCCGGTTCGTCGGACCCAAAAAAAACCCGAACCGAACCGGTTCGAAGGTGTTCGGTTCAGACCGGTTTTTTATAAACAATTTCACTTTGAACTGAACTTTTACTATTTTATTTGTGAAGTGCTAAGAATAAGACGGACTACTTGGCATAAATGCCATAATTGTGATAATTATTGTATTACCATTACAACTACTTTCATGTACTGGAAAATTGCATTGGAAATTACTTCAATTACTTTTAATTACCAATAAATAAATTTTATAGCTACATCTTAGTAATAATTGTTTTGCTAATGAACTATTTAGTTACGAAGTAATTGTAATGGTAATTAAGCCCTGACTCCATTTCGATAGACTCAAAAACCCGAACCAAACCAGCTCTACGGGACTCGGTTCAGGAACGCATGGCAACGTTGCTTAAAATCCTTTAAAACAAGTTCCTCTATCAATGCCAAAAAGTCTTATTTCTTTTGTAACATAACTACAGATGAAGCTAGAAAAGTGGACAATCCAATTAGTCTTGGATGGAATTCATTTATCTTAAGACTGATTAACCATTTTGCAAATACCACAGCATGGCCCATATGCCCAGACTGCCTCACGGCGAAGCCTCTTAAAAAAATATAACGAAATGAAGGAATCAGACGTTGTCGTCGCCCTCGTCGGCGACTGTTCCAAAGTGCTTTGACTTTGCGTCTTCCTTTGCTCGGTGCTGTGCTTGCCGTTTGCTGGTGGTCGTAAAAAATGTAGTTTATATTCAAAATAAATGAGGTTGACTTTATTTACGCGCTTATGCTTTTTATGCGCTTTGCAACAAATAACAAAAACAAAACGAGAAAAGAAATCAACGGTGCCGCTGCCGCTGCCGCCTTCTCCGTCTTCCACGCGTATTTGTTGCCGCAGTTGACTGCAACAGAAATCAGCGAAATGCCTGCGGCGTGGTCACAGGAAGGGAGGTGCCAAACGGGTTGTGTTGGGTGGAACAATGCGCGGTAAGCAGTGTGCAGTGTGCAGTATGCGGTGTGCGGTGTGCGAAACGGTAAATGTAGTTTAAGTAAGTGATTTGGCGTGGTTGTTGATGTTGTTGCTGATTATGCGTTTGCACTTGGAAAAATATGATTGAATAATGGTCAAGTCCGAAGTGAATGGAAAACGCTTGGGGAATGACAGAAGCGCATTTGGTATTTTCCTCAGTTCTGAGACTCCCAAAGGTCAATATTTTTAATCGCAGTTGGCATTTGAAATTCGCTGATCTTAGTAGGCTTTTGAAATTGTCAGCTATATAAGGCCAAGCTGGCAGAGGAAATTCCTCAGTTAAAGTTTCACACTCGACGTGTGAGGTTTAGCTCTGCTTTATTTTCTTTAATTGGATTTTTGATTATTTTAATATCTTGAATATTTTCTTTGTGAATCTGATGGCTTTAAAATATGAAATACAAGAATTGTTTACAAGCACCAAAGCTAATTTTTTTTTATTTGTATTGAAATAAAATGTTTACAAAACCTACAAATACTTTTGAATTGATTCTCCAAGAATTGTTTCCAATTCCTGGACAGCACTTCGCGCATTCTCTTCACATTCTTCTCCACACGTTTGTGTTCATCCTCCAAAAGTTCGGCTATAAATGGAACCGTTTCGGGCAGCAATAGTGCAAAGCTCTCTTTTCAAATTGAACTAGTTTCTTCTTAAGATTGCTTTTTGGCTTTGGATTTCCGACCACAGCACCAAAGCTAATTTTTTCTTTTTATTTGTATTGAAATAAAATGTTTACAAAACCTACAAATACTTTTGAATGGATTCTCCAAGAATTGTTTCCAATTCCTGGACAGCACTTCGCGCATTCTCTTCACATTCTTCTCCACACGTTTGTGTTCATCCTCCAAAAGTTCGGCTATAAATGGAACCGTTTCGGGCAGCAATAGTGCAAAGCTCTCTTTTCAAATTGAACTAGTTTCTTCTGAAGATTGCTTTTTGGCTTTGGATTTCCGACCACAGCACCAAAGCTAATTTTTTCTTTTTATTTGTATTGAATCAAAATGTTTACACAACCTACAAATACTTTTGAATGGATTCTCCAAGAATTGTTTCCAATTCCTGGACAGCACTTCGCGCATTCTCTTCACATTCTTCTCCACACGTTCGGGTTCATCCTCCAAAAGTTCGGCTATAAATGGAACCGTTTCGGGCAGCAATAGTGCAAAGCTCTCTTTTCAAATTGAACTAGTTTCTTCTTAAGATTGCTTTTTGGCTTTGGATTTCCGACCACAGCACCAAAGCTAATTTTTTCTTTTTATTTGTATTGAATCAAAATGTTTACACAACCTACAAATACTTTTGAATGGATTCTCCAAGAATAGTTTCCAATTCCTGGACAGCACTTCGCGCATTCTCTTCACATTCTTCTCCACACGTTCGTGTTCATCCTCCAAAAGTTCGGCTATAAATGGAACCGTTTCGGGCAGCAATAGTGCAAAGCTCTCTTTTCAAATTGAACTAGTTTCTTCTTAAGATTGCTTTTTGGCTTTGGATTTCCGACCACAGCACCAAAGCTAATTTTTTCTTTTTATTTGTATTGAATCAAAATGTTTACACAACCTACAAATACTTTTGAATGGATTCTCCAAGAATTGTTTCCAATTCCTGGACAGCACTTCGCGCATTCTCTTCACATTCTTCTCCACACGTTCGGGTTCATCCTCCAAAAGTTCGGCTATAAATGGAACCGTTTCGGGCAGCAATAGTGCAAAGCTCTCTTTTTAAATTGAACTAGTTTCTTCTTAAGATTGCTTTTGGCTTTGGATTTCCGACCACAGCACCAAAGCTAATTTTTTCTTTTTATTTGTATTGAATCAAAATGTTTACAAAACCTACAAATACTTTTGAATGGATTCTCCAAGAATTGTTTCCAATTCCTGGACAGCACTTCGCGCATTCTCTTCACATTCTTCTCCACACGTTCGTGTTCATCCTCCAAAAGTTCGGCTATAAATGGAACCGTTTCGGGCAGCAATAGTGCAAAGCTCTCTTTTCAAATTGAACTAGTTTCTTCTTAAGATTGCTTTTGGCTTTGGATTTCCGACCACAGCACCAAAGCTAATTTTTTCTTTTTATTTGTATTGAATCAAAATGTTTACAAAACCTACAAATACTTTTGAATGGACTCTCCAAGAATTGTTTCCAATTCCTGGACAGCACTTCGCGCATTCTCTTCACATTCTTCTCCACACGTTCGAGTTCATCCTCCAAAAGTTCGGCTATAAATGGAACCGTTTCGGGCAGCAATAGTGCAAAGCTCTCTTTTCAAATTGAACTAGTTCCTTCTTAAGATTGCTTTTTGGCTTTGGATTTCCGACCACAGCACCAAAGCTAATTTTTTCTTTTTATTTGTATTGAATCAAAATGTTTACAAAACCTACAAATACTTTTGAATGGATTCTCCAAGAATTGTTTCCAATTCCTGGACAGCACTTCGCGCATTCTCTTCACATTCTTCTCCACACGTTTGTGTTCATTCTCCAAAAGTTCGGCTATAAATGGAACCGTTTCGGGCAGCAATAGTGCAAAGCTCTCTTTTTAAATTGAACTAGTTTCTTCTTAAGATTGCTTTTGGCTTTGGATTTCCGACCACAGCACCAAAGCTAATTTTTTCTTTTTATTTGTATTGAATCAAAATGTTTACAAAACCTACAAATACTTTTGAATGGATTCTCCAAGAATTGTTTCCAATTCCTGGACAGCACTTCGCGCATTCTCTTCACATTCTTCTCCACACGTTTGTGTTCATTCTCCAAAAGTTCGGCTATAAATGGAACCGTTTCGGGCAGCAATAGTGCAAAGCTCTCTTTTCAAATTGAACTAGTTTCTTCTTAAGATTGCTTTTTGGCTTTGGATTTCCGACCACAGCACCAAAGCTAATTTTTTCTTTTTATTTGTATTGAATCAAAATGTTTACAAAACCTACAAATACTTTTGAATGGATTCTCCAAGAATTGTTTCCAATTCCTGGACAGCACTTCGCGCATTCTTCTCCACACGTTCGTGTTCATCCTCCAGAATTTTGGCTATAAATGGAACCGTTTCGGGCAGCAATAGTGCAAAGCTCTCTTTTCAAATTGAACTAGTTCCTTCTTAAGATTGCTTTTTGGCTTTGGATTTCCGACCACAGCATCAAAGCTAATTTTTTCTTTTTATTTGTATTGAATCAAAATGTTTACACAACCTACAAATACTTTTGAATGGATTCTCCAAGAATTGTTTCCAATTCCTGGACAGCACTTCGCGCATTCTCTTCACATTCTTCTCCACACGTTTGTGTTCATTCTCCAAAAGTTCGGCTATAAATGGAACCGTTTCGGGCAGCAATAGTGCAAAGCTCTCTTTTCAAATTAAACTAGTTTCTTCTTAAGATTGCTTTTTGGCTTTGGATTTCCGACCACAGCACCAAAGCTAATTTTTTTCTTTTTTATTTGTATTGAATCAAAATGTTTA
>JAEIFU010004570.1:0-12329 GCA_018904235.1 Lordiphosa stackelbergi | reverse complement strand
CAATAAAGTATATATATTCTTGATCAGCATGAACAGCCGAGTCAATTTAGCCATGTCCGTTTGTCCGTCTGTATGAGCGCGTCGATCACAGAGACTATAAGAAACAAAGCCACGCGTTTTTGCATGTATGTAGGTGTATACCGTACCCAGAAAATTTTGTGTTAGATTTGAATGAATACCCCTCCTCTTCCTTTTAACCGCAAAGAAGTGTCAAACCATTTATTTAAATATATTAATACTAGCAAATAAACCGACGCGCTTCGCTGCGCTTTCAACAGTATAGAACCAAACAATATAAGATATAATAATACACCGCAGAACCCAGAAATCGAACTTTGCTGATGGGTTTTTCCTTCAATTCCCACCCCCATCCCTCCCACCCACTCTCCACCCAATTCCACCAGTTCCCACTCACTTCCCACCCACTTTCCGCCCACATCCCTCCCACATCCCTCCCTCTTCCCGCCCACATCCCACCCACATCCCTCCCACTTCCCGCCCACATCCCATCCGCATCCCATCCACATCCTAACCACTTCCCGCCCACATCCCATCCACATCCCTCCCACTTTCCGCCCACATCCCACCACATCCTATCCACTTCCGCCCACATCCTATCCACATCCCTCCCACATTCCTCCCACTTCCCTCCACCCCTTCCACATCCCCCCACTTCCGCCCAATCCCCCACCACATCCCTTCCACATCCCACCCACAGCCCTCCCACAACCCGCCCACAACCCGCCCACATCCCACCAACATCCCACCCACATCCCTCCCACTTCCCGCCCACATCCCTTCCACATCCCACATCCCTCCCACTCCCTCCCCATCCCACCCACATTCCTTCCACATCCCACCCACATCCCTCCCACATCCCTTCCACATCCCACCCACATTCCTTCCACATCCCACCCACATCCCTCCCACATCCCTCCCACATCCCTCCCACTTCCCAGGGCCCGATAGTATCCTGTTTATTTGATTGATTTCTATTGCTTTCATGTTACAGTTTTTATTGTGGAACCAGGGTGTTTTGGCGATATCCGGGAATAGTTCACAAAAGCCTCTGTGTTTGGTAGCCGCAAAATTCCAGTATTCTTGTTCCCATTGAAAGTTTATTGTCTGATAGATTGTGTTAATTGCATCTTTAACTGTCCATTTTAAGGAGATGAAGGTACCTTCAGTTGGTGCATTTTTGGCAGCAGCGTCAACTATGGAGTTTTGTTTTATGTCCTTGTGTCCTGGAATGTAGTGTATCTCCACAAAACGTAGGTAGGTGCTGCATTGTATCTTACGGATGATACTTGTGGCGATGTAATTGTTGTGTATAGTTTTTTGTAGAAGCTGGGCTCCACTACGACTGTCCGTAAGAATGGCAATATGAGTTTGATTTAGGCGAATGGCATGGTCTATTGCTTTTTCAATTGCAATTAATTCTGCATTGAGCGAGGAAAGAATTTTATTTGTGAAGAAGCTTCTTATAACTGAACCATCAGTAAAATATAGCTCAAACAGTTTATGTTTGAGTACCGCTATTTTTTCCTTGAAGAGAGACTGTATCACATCTGTACTAAGTTCATTTTTGTTTTTGGCTGAACCTTTAAGAAAATCTAAATCGAATACTAGTTTTTTACAGCTGAGAGGAGAAGGCGAGACACATTCAATGTGATTGAGTATATGTTCAAATTCTTTATACACTTTGTGATAGCTGGTGTTTAGATCAGAATTTGTTTTGAGTGTTACACATGCTGGGAGATCATAAGCGAAGGTTTCAACTAATTCTTTAGCGGTGATGAACTTCATTCTAAATTTAGGTGGGAGTTCAGCTGCTAGGTGATACAAAATTTGTACTGGGTTGCTTTATAAGACCAAGGGCTCTTCTCAGATGAAAATTTGTATGCACCGTCATCTTCTCAATGGCTGCTTGAGAAATGTTACTGAAGGAGGAGCATGCGTACTCCATTCTGCTTCGCACAAAGGATCTGTAAATTGTCAGTCCCTGTCTTGGATTCACTCCGAATTTACACCCGCTAAGTATGTTTAAAAAAGCACAAGCTTTGTTAGAGTTAGAAATTGCTTTGTCAATATGAGCAACGGGCGAACTGTTTGAACTGCTTATTATACCCAAATATTTTATTTGATCATTTTGGTTAAGGGTTGTTCCAGAAAGTACAATGTTAAGAGGCTGACTCTGCCTGTTAAAATGCACAATACTGGATTTTGCTGGGTTAAAGTAAAGATTAATCTCATTACAATCTCTCTCAAAGTGGATATTTTATCCGCTAACATGTTTCTGGCAGTTGTGAAATTTTGGCGAAAGGTTACAATAAAGAAATCGTCTGCAAATTGAAAAATAATACAGTTTTCATCATTTCTATTATGTAGGCTGTTTGTATACAAATTGAATAGTATAGGACTTAGGCAACTGCCTTGGCAGACACCTTTATTAACTTCAACAGAGCTATTTTCAATTACTAGGAAACGTTTGAGAAGGTACTTTTGCAACCAAACAATAATATGGTCATTGGTAGGATGGGGATATTCACACAATCAAAAGCCTTTTGCAAATCAAGACACGCAGCAACCACTTGAAGACGTTTCTTTTTTAAATCACTAATTTTGTTAATGAGATCATTTATACACTGGGACGTGGAACGATTTCGCCTAAAAGCATATGATCTATCAGGGAAGAGTTATTTTCTGATATGTGTTTGTCCATTTGGATCCTAATTAGACCTTCTAGACACTTAAACAGCACACTCAGCAAGCAGATCGGTCTATAATTTTGAACCAGAGCTGATCTAGATTCTTTTGGGAATTGAACTACTCTAATTTTCTCCATTGATCTGAATTTCCCCATTTTGCCATGTGCTATTAATAACTTTGAATAAATCTTTTTCTTCCTTGGGGTCAGAGATTGGATTAATCTGTAAGAGATACCATCAAGACCCTTTGCCGAATCTGGATTTCTGGTATTTAGAAAAAGACAAAATCATCGTATTCTAAAGGAGCAGGTGGAATATCTGACGGTTCGTCCTCTATAATTGGAAGTTGGATACAGTTTGGTGAATTAGGGACATTTTTAACTAAATTAAGAAATGCATCATTCTCTTCCTCCGACCAGCTGTTGCAAACAGGCTTACTTTGTTTGTAGCTCTTTAAGTTTTTAATCTTTTTCCACATCTCGTTAGGAGAATTTGAGACTTCATTTAAGAAGTTCTTGAAATTTTCTTTCTTACAGTTTTTGATGTGTATTTGAAGAGTCTTTTCTGCAGTTATAAGTTGTCTTGCATCTACGCAACTTTTAGTGATGTAGAATTTTTTCCTTGCTGCATTTTTAGTCTAAAAGTTTGTCAGTTGTAGAGTTCCACCATTTTTTTGCAATATACTTGTTAGGATGTGGAATTGATATGGTGTTATTTTTAATGAGAGTGTTTAAAATCATTTTGAATAATCACAATATTTTGTAAAGTTTACTTTGTTGAAGTCTGAAAGTAGTTTATTGTGTAGTAATCTTGAAGAGGTTGCGTTAGAGAATTCATTGCTTAGGTTAGAGCTGGAGAAACATCGATGTCCACGTACATCGAGGTTTGGATCATAAATATGAAACATCGATGTTTATTTCAAATTTTAAGAGTCTAGTGATGTAGCTTCCTTAATCACAGTCTTACTAAGAGATTAAATTGAAAATAAATAGAGAATATAGATAATATATAGTAAATTTGATAAATTAGAAGACCAATGTCCCTTCTAAGGTTCTAGATCAAATATTTCTTTATAAGTATTTTTAAAATTATTTAAATTTTTATAAAGGAACATTAAACGCTCCCAATTCTTTGACATTAAGGTCCGACAGGGTCTGTCCAGCTTAACTGAATGTCCTCACGAAGCTGTGGATGTTGCCGGAATACATATGTATATTTTAGCCACTTCTTAAGTTCACTTTCCATTTTTTTGTGTTTCGCTGCATCTCATATTAGGGGGATAATTAGTGAAATGGTGGGATATTTTCTCCCAGAAATTTTAAAGTGGATCCCTTTTCGAGGTAAGAATTTCTGACATTTCTTTAAAGTTTCTGTATGGTCAAATGGTCAGACAAGAAAAATTCGCTTTATTTTTTAAATATAAACTATTCCACCGAGAGGCGATTTCTCGAATAATGCGATAAAAAATTATTTGTAGTTTTGACTGTTTTAGATATTCATTGGCCACAGTACCTGATTTAAAACTCTCAATTCGCAAACATTTGGAAATCACGTCGTTAAGGCAGGGAAGTCGAAAGATTTCTTGAACTAAAGAGGGAGTGTGAGTTCAAATCATGGAAAATTTGTGAGTTTTTAATAAATCGCACTTTTTTGATTATAGCATGTAAATGGATAAGCATCAACCACATTCGTACATAATAAGGTTTGGAACTTTGTTGTTCACGTTCATACATAATAGGGTTTGAATATTTGTTGTTGGGGTGAAAGTGCACCAATTTTGGTCTATTGTGCCCCCTACTGAGTTTACAGTTCCCCCAGCATTTTTGTGGGTTCTAAGTTGCTGATATTGCTTGGGTGTAGAATGTGTTTCTCCCGCCCTGCTGAGTCTGCGACTCGCTAGGGCAACGCAGTGTGCTAGTATATAAAAGGGTTTGGTCCAATCACATTTTTTCGAAGTTGCATATTGCATATTGACAGAAGTGCAAATTGGTCACCTTACCTCTTATGGACACCAAGCAAATTTTATAAGAAAATAGCGGAACCGTGTCTTGTTTATGTAGGGTTGCAAAAACATCGATTGCGAAAAAAATCATCGATGTTTGCAGCTGATAAAAACATCGATGCCCCCTCTTTTACCACCGCTATACCTTAGATTAATAAGTAAGACATTAAATGATATTTATTATTTTTTATTATTGTTGCATTTCATTTTTTTACAATCGGAACAAAGAGGTTAACAATGGTGATAGAACAGGGACTGATGAGGTGATGGGTGAGAGATTAAGGGGAAGCCTGTATTTACATATCTGTGGTCTAACAATTGCTTTTCTATTAAACATGTTGCATTTGTAGTTTTTTTTGTTTATTTATTTTAGTTGTTTCGATGTCGATAAGCCGCGCTATCGATATCAAAGGGCAGTTCGTGTGTATGTGTATAGGTGTGTGTGCAGCTTTTACCACAAAAGCGCCCTCTAGGGTTGAAGTTTGCATGCGGGGGTGTAGATCGTTGCGGGAGGGGGGTAATTTTAAATTCGAAGTTGGAGAGGCAAGGCCTTGAAAACGGCCAATGACCCCTTCTCAGCGTTATAGTAGGTCAGGGACAAATGGGAAAAGGGAACAAGGTATTATAGGGAGCTGCTAACAGTTGCCAAGGGACAGTAATTGAAAATGTTCTAGCTGAGGAGGCAGCATAGCGGCGAGTCGCCTAAAATAATTGTTTTTTTTTTTTTGTGAATAATTTATAAAATCGTGGTCCGGTGCCTTCTATAGGACTGGCCACGATTGATTTTGGGTTAGGGTGCAAAAATCGCGAGCCATCCCAGCTTGGCTAAAGGCCCCATTTTTATAAGGCCACGACACCAGCCTTGTCCTATCCATAGTGTCCCAGGCTTCATTTAAGGAACGGCGTGGACGCTGACCAACTCTCAGAGGACTACACCCAGGCTGGCCGAAAATACGTCTTGGTGAGTCCGTTCCAAACGTTGGGATTGTCCAAAGAGTGCTCCAAGGTCGTACTTACATGAGGACGGCATGCCGCCTACCTATCCCGAAACTTCTATACATACATACCTGACCGTCGCCCTCTCATTTGAATATGTACGCAACAATTCCTACAAAAAAGGAATTCACTACACAGTATACTGACATGCTACAACCACAATTAAAATTAATAAGAATTGGAAACATTAGGAATAATACACTCAGACACGTCTAGACATTTATATAACAGCAATTATATATTTAAACATTTAGTATTTAAACACACATATACGTATGAATTAACCTACAAATATTTAAATATTGAATCTTGTAATGCTGCGCGAGACCTAGTAATTCCCTTTTCGCCTTTCTTATAAATTCACCCATACCTTTTTTCTTCAAAAAAGTAGCGTCCCGATCTGTCCCATTGGAGCTCCTCAGGGTAGGTTTCAGGATAGCGAATTAATGTTTTTTTGTATAGTCAATGATTTTAGGCAGTAAAGAGGATTACTTGGCCCGTAAGATTTCATGGATAAAAAGAAGATCCTAGTTTAAGTATTTGAGAATTTATTTGTGAGTTTAGGATATTTATTTATATATAATTAAATGTTTATAACGACGTTAGAAATGGTTGTTGTGTAAGTGTTCTTGGAGGGGAGAGAAGAGTGAGTTGCCAAATCCTGGAGTGAGCCGACCGTCTTGGCTCCTATATTAGGGCAGCTGATGAAGCCAGATCGCTGCATGGAGGGGTGGGAGCGTTGCCGGTAAGAACACCAAAACCGGGTCACCAAGCTTGCCGTCAGATGGCGCTGTTTGTCCGTTAGGGATTTGTCTTTTGGTCGTTAATTGTTTGAATTTTTGGCCGTTTTGTTAGTGAGGAGTTTGATGTTTGTAGTGATTGTACGCGCTGCGGGCTAGGGTTAAGATCCCGCCCTGAATGCCGAAGCTAGCCGGTGTCAGCCCGAAGGCAGTGTTCGTAACAATATGGCGCCCAACTGAAACGTAGTCCAGCGACCGTATAAGGCGCTTGGACTAACCGTTCTAAAAATAAAATTAAAACTATGATGAGAAGACCTCGCTGGAGTGCTTCTTCTTGCTGGGCCAGGGCAGAACTGCGGCTTGCTAGGAACCCAATGGTTGACTGCAATTGCGCAGGGATGTTGTTGACCTGGAGAGGATTAGACAATAGAATTAGAGTGGGTGGGATTAGAGATCGAAAGGGAGACTTAGCTGCATATGGTTGCGGGCTAATTGCTACCCGGAGATGGTGTCACCAAATTTCGCGTCTTGGTCACGAGGGTGTATGGGAGTCATCATCGGGCAGACGATTGCTCCGAGGATTTGCACCATACACTTTGCCTGGTGGTAACAGTGCCAATGATTAGTGAGAGAGGATGTGATAGGCACATATTTATCACTCATCCAGTTCACGAGGGTGGATCGATGTCGTCATGTGGCCTATGATAGTGCCGATGGCTTGCGCGACCACTTTGCCTGGTGGTAACAGTGGAAAGGATCTGTGATAAAAATATGTGATATTAGGTTAGGTAATTTAATCAATTTTTGTTGGGGGTAAATACGTACATGTTCAGTTCACGTTTTGTTTAGTAGTTAATATCCCATTTTTGTCCCTTTTGTTTGTCCAACTTAGCTCTAGTCGGATGAGAGTGGCCCATGGGAGGACGTACTCGCCATGCGATGCATTCTCGATGGCTAAGAGCGGTCGGGTAATAATTGGGTAGGAAAATGGAGAGGATTGACGATCCAGAATAAATGTTTAGAGCCCTTGGCTGGCGGTCATCAGTCCATGCTGATGACTAGTCCAGTTGACGTGTTCTAGAAGTATGTCCTGATTGTTCATTGTATATCCTTGTTAGTGAACTGTTAGTGTAGCGTCATCTGAGGAAGTGCTGGTGATTAGCAACGTAGTTAGGAGCGGCGGTTCGGTCCGGCTTGGCAGTCCTTCTCTCCCTTAAGTATTTGATGAATTATCGTCTGTGAATAGATTGAGTTGGTTTTGATGAGTTTTGATGTTTATGGTTCTTTTCTGTAGTAGAAGTTGAGCGTTTTGAGGATTAAGATTTCGGTAGTTTTTTTTCTTAGTATTTATTAAGCTTTTTGTTATTTATTAGGTAGGTTAAATTTGGTAATTTTCTTGTGTGATTTTTGCTTGTTGATTATATAGGTTAGTTTTCTTTTGATATATATTTAGTTTGTAACTTTTTTGGTAGGATTTTTGTTATTTATTAAATAGGTAGGATTGTTAGATTATTAGTTGTTATTTTTAAGGTTTGTGCTATTTTGTTTTTGGTAGTTTCGTTATTTTGTTTTAATTTCCCAATTGAAGAAAATAATTAATATGTCGCAGGAACAGAGTCAGGTATGGTCGTCAGCCGGCGAGATACTACGACATGGTGTTGAGCAACAAAGCTTGAAAGGGCAGTGCATGAAACCGCCATATGGAATGGTAGAGGCCTCTGCGATTAACGCAGCCATAGCGCAAGCTTACGAGACTTATAGAAAGTCACTGCAGCTTGACAAGGAAAACGATTTACGGGGACAGGTTAAGAACGGATTTATGGAGTTTTTGAAGATAGTTAACGATGTTTTCCGACCGAGTGCTTCCCAATTACCCTTACCCAACGATCCCGATTCCGACGAACATATTCTCCAGGCAGACACGAGGAGTCCGGAGGGACAGCGCTTGGAGGCAAGTGATCTAGCGCCGGGAGATAGTATGAGAGTCCATAACCCTGACGAGGTGATAAGAGCTAACCACGGCAATGAAAATAAGCCAGTCCTGTCCTGCTTTGGCTTATCGAAGGATTTAGAGTCGAGCTTTGGTTCCGGTAAAAGAATTAAGCGAGAGCGCAAGCCGGATAACGCCACAGGCGACACGGAGACGACAAGAGAGCACCGGATTTGTTGCACAGTGAACTGGAGGTTTCGCCAAGCGGCTCTCAGGCAATGCGAATCGAGTACCGATGCGTGCAGACGCTGGATTACAGGTGAAAGCAGACAAGGGGGATATGACGACAATGGATCACACCTGGATCAAATGACGAGAAGGGGAGCCGATTCGTTCTTGCGGCTAGTCTTCGACCGCGGAAAGCCGGCCAATGTGCTTCTCGGACTCCGTCCGAGTTCCAAACGAGACGCTGGCAACTGATCGTTACAGGCAGGGGACGTTCAATCCTTGTTCACTAAATGGATGATTATATCTCCGGGATGACCAATATTGCCATGAGGAGCACCCTGCCATCGTTGCACCATGCCAAATGCCAGCAGCTACATCTTCAGGATTGGCCACTGCAGTTGCAACTCAGCAAAGTGAATATAAGAGGCATTTTCGGCAACGAATATGAGCACCTGAAAGAAAGTTGGAAGGAAAACAAAGTACCAGGAACTGAATGTGTTTTGTTACATACTTCCCGTAGAGAAATGCCTGTCCGAATCTTCGTCTTCAATGTTATGTGGGTGTGACCCTACGTTGGGGCGCGTCGAAGGGTGCTGCAGAGGATGACACCGGCCCAGGATTCCCGAGATGAAAATGCTCGCGAAAAATCTCTTGGCTTTGTTGCTCGTCGCCTCATGTTTTCCGCGGTGTTGTTGCATTTGTAGTTTTTTTTTGTTTATTTATTTTAGTTGTTTCGATGTCGATAAGCCGCGCTATCGATATCAAAGGGCAGTTCGTGTGTATGTGTATAGGTGTGTGTGCAGCTTTTACCACAAAAGCGCCCTCTAGGGTTGGAGTTTGCATGCGGGGGTGTAGATCGTTGCGGGAGGGGGGGTAATTTTAAATTCGAAGTTGGAGAGGCAAGGCCTTGAAAACGGCCAATGACCCCTTCTCAGCGTTATAGTAGGTCAGGGACAAATGGGAAAGGGGAACAAGGTATTCGCATAGGGAGCTGCTAGCAGTTGCCAAGGGACAGTAATTTTGGAAATGTTCTAGCTGAGGAGGCAGCATAGCGGCGAGTCGCCTAAAAATAATTTTTTGTTTTTTGTGAAGAATTTATAAAATGTGAGTGTAAGTGCCTTGGCATAAAAGGAAAAAAATATATATATAAAATATGTATTTTTTTTTCAGCGTGGTCCGGTGCCTTCTATAGGACTGGCCACGATTGATTTTGGGTTAGGGTGCACAAATCGCGAGCCATCCCAGCTTGGCTAAGAGCCCCATTTTTATATGGCTAACGACACCAGCCTTGTCCTAGCCATAGTGTCCCAGGCTTCATTTAAGGAACGGGTGGCCGCTGACCAACCCCTTGGGAAAAAACTACACCCAGGCTGGCCAAAAATACGTCTGGTGTAGTCCGTTCCAAACCTTGGGATTGTCCAAAGAGTGCTCCAAGGAGGCCGTAAAAACACACTGAGGACGGCATGCCGCCTACCTATCCACGAAACTTAAATACATACTATACACTGACCGTCGCCCTCTCATTTGAATATGTACGCAACAATTCCTACAAATAAGGAATTCACTACAAAGTATACTGACATGCTACAACCACAATTAAATATTTATAAGAATTTGAAACATTTGGAATTATACACTCAGACACGTCTAGACTATTTATATAACAGCAATTATATATTTTGCATTTAGTTTTTAAACACACATATACATCTTTATACATTAACCTACAAATATTTAAACTATTTAATCTTGTAATAGGCTGCGCGAGACCCAGTAATCCCCTTTTCGCCTGGCTATAAGTTCCCCCATACCTTGTTCACAAAAATTAGCGTCCCGATCCGTCCCATTGGAGCTCCTCAGGGTAGGGTTTCAGGGTAGCGAATTTATGTTTTTTTTTATTGTCATCATTGATTTTTGTCAGGGAAGAGGATTGCTTGGCCCGTACGATTTAATGGATAAAAAGGGAGATCCTAGTTTTAAAAGATATTTAAAGAGAATTTCAAATTTTGTGAGCTTAGATATATATATTTATAATTAAATGTTTGTAACGACGGTAGATATGGTGGTTGTGTAGTATTCTTGGAGGGGAGAGAAGAGTGTGTTGCCAAGTGTGGAGTGAGCCGACCGTCTTGGCTCCTATATTAGGGCAGCTGATGAAGCCAGATCGCTGCATGGAGGGGTGGGAGCGTTGCCGGTAAGAACACCAAAACCGGGTCACCAAGCTTGCCGTCAGATGGCGCTGTTTGTCCGTTAGGGATTTGTCTGTTTGAATTGTCTTTTGGTCGTTAATTGTTTGAATTTTTGGCCGTTTTTTATTAGTGAGGAGTCTGATGTTTGTAGTGATTGTACGCGCTGCGGGCTAGGGTTAAGATCCCGCCCTGAATGCCGAAGCTAGCCGGTGTCAGCCCGAAGGCAGTGTTCGTAACAACGTCGACGAATAGATAATTGATGGTCATCATAAACACAGGCCGATACAGCTGCGATATTTTCTTCAGTTCGCACTCTACGTAAGCGTGTTGGTGGTTTAATGTCCAACAATGTAAATTTGATGCGAAATTTAGTCACAAGGTCGAATAGACCCCAAATGGAAGAAGCGCGCGATGAACTTTTCTTAACAGAGCACGCATTTTGATAATAAAATTCAATAATTTGCTAGCGTTGTTCGCTTGTAAGACGATTCATGGTTAAATTATAGACCAAACTGAAGATGTTTGTCAGTGAAACAAAACACGAAACGTGCGTGAGCTGTTTAAACCAGTGTTGCCCAAAAGATAATGCCAAAAATCACCCTTTATTTATATTTTTCATATTTATTTTCCATGTGCTTGGGAACTTCAAATTTGTGATTGCAGCACTAAAAACTGTTATCAAGGCCAGGGAGCATTTAATTTTATTTAAAAAACATCACACGGGTTAACACAAGAAAACCTAGAACATTTATTACAATTTAGGTACGATGTGATTGCAGGAACGTCCGATTAAGTTCTTTTAACTTTCAATATTCTCTAGCTTTTTAGGTAGTTGGTTTTTATACCCTTGCAAAGGGTATTATAATTTTGCCCAGAAGTTTGCAACGCATAGCAATATTCATTTCCGACCCTATAAACTATATATATTCTTGATCAGGGTGACGAGCTGAGTCGATTGAGCTTTGTCCGTCCGTCTGTCAGTCTGTCTGTCCGTCTGTCTGTTTCTACGCAAACTAGTCTCTCAGTTTTAAAGCTATCGAGCTGAAACTTTGCACAGAGTCTTCTTTTTACTGCACACTGCTAATATGTCGGAACCGACCGTGTGGGTCTTTGTGAGAAAAACTTTTTTGTTTTTAGTGTTAACGACTCCCACTTCAGCGATTATTAATATTATACTCTTTCACATAGATTTGGAAGTTTTTGTCAAAATCGGATGACTATATCTTATAGCTGCCATGGGAACTATCAGTCGAAAATGGGTTTTAATGAGGAAAAACTCTTTTTGTTTTTAATGTTAACGTGTCTCACATCAGCGATTATTAATATTAGACGCTTTTATACAGATTTGGAAGTTTTGGTCAAAGTCGGATGACTATATCTTATAGCTGTCATAGGAACTATCGGTCTAAAAGTGGGTTTTAATGAGAAAAACTTTTTTGTCTTAATGCTGGCGTTCTTAAACTCTGATGTGTTAAACATTTGCAAGGGTATAAAAACTTCAGCAAAGACGAAGTTAGCTTGGCCTTCTCGTTTTTT
>JAEIFU010004569.1:0-12333 GCA_018904235.1 Lordiphosa stackelbergi | reverse complement strand
TTAACTGGTTCAGTATGAAATCCATTCTGGGTACTGGGTATGCATCCCTTTTCTGTTTTTCATTTAGCGGTCTGTAATCAATGCACATTCGCCACTCCGAACTTTTCTTTCTTACCAGCACTCACTGGTGCACTATACGGACTATGAGAGGGTTCAATCAGGTCTTGTTCCAACCAATTCATCAACCTGTTTATTGATGATCGCTTGCTGTGCTGGGTTTCTTGGGTAGTACCGTTGTTTCACCGGTCGCTCGTCTTTCAAATAGATTCTGTGCGTTGTGATGTTGCTTGTGCCTCTCATATTCTTGAATTTATCAATCTGTCCCTTCAATAAAACGTTCAATCTCCTCGTCTGCTATCTCGCCCTGTGCCTGTCGGTCTTCTGCATGTTGCGCCTCTTGTGTCGCCCGTGTGTTTTGTTTTCCCCTTGAACTGGACTTGTATTATCACCACACTGTAGGGTTGCTTGTGTTGCCTCCAAAAAGTCTACGCCCAGAAGTACTTCGTCCACGGTATCTGGCATGATTAAAAACGAGTGTTGGCTCTTATTTCCTCCAAACTCGATAACGACTGTAAGCTCGTACTTGGTACGCCTGAGTAGTCCCATCGGCCAGTCTTATAATAGTTTCTTCCTCCGTGATCGTGCCTTGTTGTTGTACTTGTTATGGCAGTGTTCTCCCATGATGCTTCTGGTTGCTCCTGTATCAATCATCGCCTTTACTCGTTGTTGCCTTATTTTGATCCATCCCATTAGTCGCCGACCGTCGTACTGTAATTCCGAGTTTGGTGGTTTCTTGTTTTCTGGCCCTGGCGCTCCCTTCCTTTTGTCCAGGGCCCTGTGCGTTTCCCGCCTCCTGTCGCCGGCAGCACTTAAAGGGTGGGTTTGCACACGTTCGTGCTAGAGGCTGTCCGTATTCTCCACACCGATAGCACCTGTTTCTGGCTCTGCATACCTGGACGGTTGCCTGTTTTCTTGTGTGTAGTGTAGAGGTGTAGTTTATTCGGGGTTGACTTATCTGTGATCCCAGTGTTGTTTCTGGTTCTTTTGTCTGAAGTCTTCCTCCTGTTTTATGAATTCGTCTTGCGTCTTAAATTCCCGACGCTTGACGTAGAGTTTCAATGGAAGTCTGCAATTTCTGTACGCCAGCTCCAACTTCTGCTCTTCCGTATACCCCATAAATCGTGACCAGTTTTCTCAATTCCCTTACGTAGCTCCGTACGCCTTCGGTCTCCAACTGCCGGCGCTGCGTAATTTGTAACGCTTTCTGCTCATAATACTGTGGTGGTAGGAAATTCTCCTCAAGCTGCTCCCTTAGCTCCCTCTAACTCCTTATGGGCTCCGGTTTTGTGTGCCACCAATCTAGTGCTTCTCCTTCCAATACCACTACCATCGTGTTCACCAAATGGTCATAAGAATTCCATAGCTCTCGACAAGTTCTTCCATTCTGCTTAGGAACTCTAATGGTTCATTCTTTCCCGTGTACCGCAAACCCCAATTCCGTACCCGTTCGATTGTAGCTATTGCCTCTGCTGATCCCACTTTTGTATTAGCTTTTTTCCTAGCAGTTCCTTTTCGGTTCTTTTGATTTTGTTCCTTGCTGTTTCACTGACGCCGTTGTTGCCGAAGACGGGGGGTGGTAGCTGGAGTGATTTCGGTTGTCCAGCGTTGTTCGGTGGCGGCGGTGATCGTGCGCTTATGTGTTTCTCCATGAGGCAAGCATGCTTTTTGTTTCCAAGATCTGGTTTTTTTACGAATTCTGATAATTGTTTTCTTAGTAACTCTACGCTGTCCTCTGGTAGCTGGCTCGAATTCCGTCGCATATAATTGTAGGTCCGCCTTTCCCGTATAATAGATCCATGTTGACGTCATTCTCGCTGTAGTTTTTGTTTACCTTCTTTTTAGGGCACTTTATTTACGCAACCACAAATTGCTCGGGCGCCACTGTAACGAACTCTGGCCGGGGTAGTGCTCGCCGAGTCAGGGTTACAGAAATTTAGGATTTCTTTTAGTCGTGGTTGCTGTAAATGGGAATCCTAAACAAGAATCCAAAGGTTTCAATGTGTTCCCTTTTTGGGTTTTTTATTTCAGGATGTTCTATATTGTAGTTTTAATTCTAGGGCTTAGTTAAAGTGTGCTGGATTACGATCTCCGCCGGGGTTCTGTGTTGGTTCCGATCCTCTTGCTCCGTCTATGGGTGCCTGGTTCCTAGTATCTCGTTCGAGCTACTCTGCTCCATGAGGTTGAAGAAATCAGATGTCGGGCTTAATCGGGAGTTCCTACTCTGGGTAAGGACGTTATATCTAAGAATAAGGGACAGTAAATACCTGCTCCATAGAGTTTTATAACTCTGGGAGGATTTGCTCTCAAGATACACAAGAACAGGGTGGATGCACTACAGCTCCGTAGAATATTGCAATTCTGGGGAGGATTGGCGGTCCACGAAGACACAAGGGATTGGCTATCCAAGGATTAGAGACGAGTGGATGCACGGCTGCTCCGTAGAGTATTAGAACTCTGGGAGGATTGGCTATCAAGGGGTTAGAGACGAGTGGATGCACGGCTGCTCCGTAGAGTATTAGAACTCTGGAGGATTGGCTATCAAGGATTAGAGACGAGTGGATGCACGGCTGCCGTAAGTATTAGAGAGACTCTGGGGAGGATTGGCTATCCAAGGATTAGAGACGAGTGGATGCACGGCTGCTCCGTAGAGTATTAGAACTCTGGGGAGGATTGGCTATCCAAGGATTAGAGACGAGTGGATGCTGCTCCGTAGAGTATTAGAACTCTGGGGAGGATTGGCTATCCAAGGATTAGGGCGAGTGGATGCACGGCTGCTCCGTAGAGTATTAGAACTCTGGGGAGGATTGGCTATCCAAGGATTAGAGACGAGTGGATGCTGCTCCGTAGAGTATTAGAACTCTGGGGAGGATTGGCTATCCAAGGTACGCAAGAACTAGGAGGATGCACTACGGCTCCGTAGAGTATTGAAACTCTGGGGAGGATTGGCAATCTAAGATACGCAAGACCAAGGTGGGTGCACTACGGCTCCGTAGAGTATTATAACTCTAGGGGAGGATTGGCCAATCCACGACAAATACTACCATTACCACTTGCAAACTACGATGCTAGGATCTTCTGCTGACTTACCTTTGCGCTTCGAGCTCTGTCGACTAAGTGCCTTCCTACGCGCTGGTGACGGCCTTTTATATTCTTTGCTCCTCTCGGCTCACGCCATTGTGAGTTCTTTGGCAGGGTTGCCCTCGATAGTTATCGATTGTTAATCGATATCGATCGAGAGCGCCTAACTATCCCGTTAGGTTCAAATTCAAATTCAATTTTATATTTTTGCATCAACACATTATGAACCACTGTGTACTTTTTCTGTGTACGAAAGGGCATGAGTTTAACAAATTTCAAGTGGCCTGCGGTATAAATCATGCATGCTGACCGAACAAACGACCTCCCACTAGTTAAAGAGAGTGGGGTTGTAGGCAACCGAGCGCACTTGAGGCTACATTAAGCAAGGCACTAAGGCGGCTCCCCCGCTTCAATCATTGCTACTAGAATGCTGATCTTATTTGTTGATAAATGCAGTCGCGGGCCCCCCAAATGATGACCGACATTGTCAATTGTTACTTTGACTGTTCAGTTCGTGTCTATGGCATGGAAATGACAAAAGTAAACAACTACAACAACAAAACGTACTTGAGACAAATTGTGAATTTATTTCAAGTACAATTTGTTTGTGCAGGGAGCCAAGTGAAAGAAGCCTCATCATGGTAGGCGTTTGATTCTAGATTCCAGATGATGATTAATTATGTTCAACTCGAGGGCTTGCGTGTCTCAGGGAGCCGGGGGGACACAGCAAAGTGGCCAACGCGAAGGGCACTCAAAGGTCGCTACAGCAGAAATATCAGATAACATTGCGCTTTGCCCAGGCAACTGGAGCAAATTTAAGCTGGCCCAATCATTACCTTGGTAGCGGCGATGACATAATCTTGTCCATGAGATAAATATCGCTACGTATAAAGGTATCATTACAAGAGCTAACCGAAGATTTGCAGCTATGGCAACATACAGTTTGAATAGAGCGGAATTGGGGTGGGGAATTAGGGTGGAAGCCAGCCAAGTGAAAAACAAGCAGACACACGTGGACAAGCGCACGCCAAGTGAGTTAGAATACTCTGCCCAGTCAACACAAATTATAATAACTGTAATTACGCACAGACCAGGCAGGGAAACTTACGTGTTTCCTACAATAAAATTTATAGCTCAAGTGCAGGGACCACCCCCAACCACGAAAAGGGAAGTGGGAACAACCCTGTTGTATGAATTACTCCTTCAACTAGTCGCACTCGAAAAGCAATTTGAGCATTGGCATATTTCTTGGAGTCGAAGGAATCTATATAAATACTTGGCTGCAACTAGTCGCGGTTGATAAATGAGGCCACGTGCCTTATCAGCAAACATAACAAACCATGGGGACGTACGTAGTGGGATATAAACCCATATACCGTATAAAAATTATTGTATAAAAATAGACCCAAGCAAAGATCACGTTCCTCCCTCGGCTGGCCCTGGCCCTGTGATTATGCATCCAGGCAAAATAGATGCGAGTGGAACACGAAAACCAATTTGTAAACGACAACTGCAGACTGCCACACGGTGGAAGGGGGGGGGGAAGCGAGTTGAGTGGGCAGAGAGGGGAGAATTAGAGTTGGTCTCGTTGGGTCAGGGACACGCTTATTTGACTGTCATTAACGTTGCATGCAAACCAAATTACATTCAAAATAATAATAATAATAAATAGACATTGAAATTGAAAGTGCAAATGGATGCACAAAGAGAAAATTATGTTGGAATGGAAAATATAAAATGAAAGGATCAGATGTGAATTTGTAGTATAGACTGCATCAGAAATGGGCAAGCTATAGTTAGTAGCTAATCAGTGTTCAAGAGAGGTGATGAATCATTTGTCGTTTGGGCCACTGATACTGGCATTATTTTACACTTGATAGGCAGTAAAGGTGGTTGCAGATGTGTCCTCCACTTTGCGACCAGCACCCAACAACAGCGGCATCAGGTGGACTATTACAACCACATTGCGGCATCTGGACTATGCAGACGATATATGTCTCCTGGCAAATAGGCTAAGCGACCTGGCAAGTGCGTTAGCCGAACTTGGCATCTCAGCTAATTCGGCAGGACTTAAAATCAACACCTCCAAAACTAAATCGCTTAGCCTTCGTTCCGGACAATCCCATGCGCTGGTTTTGGATGAACAGCCCATTGAACAAGTCAGCAATTCAGCTACCTGGGCAGCGTAGTCGCTGTGGATGGAGGTACGGAACTCGATGTGAGTCGCGCCTTCAGAAAGCTAAGGGTGCTTTTGGGATGCTGTCGGCCGTTTGGCGATGCTCATCGTATCCACACTGGCTCAAAATCAGGCTTTTCAAGTCTAACGTAATGCCAGTGCTCCTATACGGTTCCTCCAAAAAATAACAACTTCCATAGTGTCGAAAATTCAAACATATGTGAACCGATGCCTGCGTCGCATATTTTGTATTTTCTGGCCTGACAGAATACGGAACTCCGAGCTGCTAAAACGCGCAAATATGGAGAGTGTTGACACCATAATACGCAGAATGAAATGGAGCTGGATAGGGCATACATTGCGAAAAAGTGAGAGCAATATCGCTAGGAAGGCAATGGAGTGGAACCCGCTGGACGGATTCGGCCGGACACCAGGCAGACCCAAAGAAACTTGGAGGAGGACTGTCGGTAGAGAAGCGGAAAGCATCGGGAAGACCTGGGGAGAACTTAAAGCGACGGCCAACAACAGAGTTCGTTGGAAGAGAGGAGTTGTTGATGCCCTATGTCCCACACGGGATTAGGAAGAAGAAGAATAGGAAATAGAAACTATTTTTAAAGAAATCAATATAAAGTTTAAAATTCTATCGATGGGTAGCACTGGCTGGAACAGGGTGGGGAGGACTCACACTTTACATGGTTGCTTAATGCTATAACTTTTTTAATTTTAATTGATCCGTTCTATTTGGGGGTAACTCAAAATGCACACAGTGGCCGGAATGTCCAAAATTTTGGCATAAACTAGACCGACCCAGTTAGAGGGCTGTAACTTGGAACATTTAATAGTAATGGCATAAATAAGAAACGAGCAAAATTTTGGACCGGTCCGACCACGCCCACTAGTACCGCCCATACAACTCTGTCCCTATGAGCGCACAGATCTCAGAGATGGTAAGAGATAGAGGTTTGACATGTAAGGGACATAAACTTCTTATACTCACAGGCAGATTAAATTTATTTTCAATTTTTGCCACGCCCCCTCCCGCCCCCGCAATTTTGAAAAAACGTCATATCTCCCACAATTTTGAAGATATATGGTTCGAACCTTTTAGACATATTTAGTAATCAACATTACTTATCAATCTGCCAAAGGAATGGTAAAGATCGGACAATCGATAGTAAAGTTATAAGCAAAAGAAATTTCGATGTCGCAGCGCTGCAGCTCCGTTGCGTTCTGGTGTTGCTGCAGCAGCAAAATACACTCTAAGCATTCTCCGTCGCAGGTACAGAGTATATTACAGTCGGGATTGCTCGATTTTCTTAATATTTTTTTTTTTTTGCAAAATTAGCCAAAAATAATAAAATACACTGTTCCCGTCTGCAACAATATCAAATATTTCGAAAACGAGCAAAAACGAGCAAAATGTATTAATTACACCAAGTCATATACATTTTAATGGACACAATTGCATCTTTAGTTGCGAGAAGCAACGAGGAGCTGCCCACTTTTACTCCACGGAACAAGTGACATTTAGGTTAGATTCGCCTAAAAAATACCACAGCAACCTCACATAAAAACAAAGGCACAACATAAAAAAACACCCAATTTCTTTATTTTCTTGTAATTTACATGCCTTTTGCAACATTTTGGCATTTCAAAACATTAATTGCTCTATACATTTATAGCTGTTTTTAATTTTGAAAGAACAGGTCGTGCCGTGGCACCAGAGCAATAAAATTTTGGTTGAAAAAAAAACTTATTTTCAGGGCCGTGCCAAAATTCCAGGGATGCACAAAAAATGTTTTGAACCAGCAATTAGAGTTCATGGTTCTATACTCTTTCAGAGGAATTAAGCTTTTTTCCAATATTCCAACATTTACTTTTTGACTTTATGACAAAATTTTGGCAATTCCGGCCAGTGTGCGACGAGGGCGCTTGTGTTGCCGCCTGCTATAGGTAGCCTCACACACACCCAACTCCTACACAATACCTTCCTCTTTCCCATCCCACACATCTCACCTATCTGGAGGCCCGGGTACCAAGTAGTTCAGGCTCGAACGATAGGCTCAGGCAAATGGCGACCGTCTGTTCTAAGTAGCCTTGCCACTGGTGGGCCCCGGCCGGTGGTCGACTGTATAGAAGCCCAAGGAAAAGGACCTTCAAGCATAAAGAAAAGTAACACAATAAAGTTTAAGTAGGATATGCCTGCAACCGCTGTCGCAAGACAGTTTGAAGAGAGGCATAAAGACAGGAAGCGTCACGAGATGAGAAACGCGCACCAGTGCGCGAAACCCCACCACGGGGTCCTTACCGAGCTCCTGCGGTAAGGAAGAATATGGAAACAAAGAGGGACCATCCCCTCCTCCCAATGGAAACACGCCCCTCCTCTTCTGGAGGACAAAGGCCACCTCCCATTGGGGACAAACGTTCCAAGCAGGACTCCTTCCCTGCAAGAGGACAGCCAGGAGGTATAGACGACTCTTGGTTATGGAGTGAGGGTAGATTTCTGACCTACAGTATAAAAATCTTGGTCTTTGGTTAATTCATTTCCTTTGAATTTTGAAATAATAGCAGGCTCCAAGTTTTTGGCGGTTAAGAACAAATTGGGAATAGCTATTTCGAGTATTTTATTATCTTAAAAAAATTCTAAAAACATAAAGTGGTTGTATTTATTTTATGAATGCGAATAAATATTTCGGATTGTTGGTTTTAAAAGAACGTTTTGTTCTTATTTGTGGTTTTGTTTTATTAGACTTCGATGAGGAACATTTTGCACTTATTTTGTGAGTATATCGGACTGTACTTAAGACCATAAAAAACTTATAGTATGACCCAAAAGATTTTGTAACAGTTAAAAATGTACTTAAATATACTTGAAATAGTCTCAAATCATGAAATAAGACATTTGTACTTAAATCAAATATTTTCGTTCTAACCGTACTATTGACAGCATTTCTACTTGATTCAAGAACAAAGTTCTTGTTTTTTTTCCTGAGTATTTACAGATGGGAAAAAATAGATGGATGAATATACTGTTAACATTTGTAAAGATCGGTCTATAAGGAAAAATCATTATTTTGCCAGCTGAAACTCTCTAGTTATTAATTTAATTAAAAACATGAATAGTTTTTTTCAAGTGTAAGCCACCCAATTACCTCCCACCCCAAAGTCTACCATCTATGTACCTTTATAAGCCACAAGTATCCCAAAGGACTTTGGCAACATGTAGCCACACACCCTCACCTTCAGACACTGTTGACTGCTGTTTTGTACCTCTTATCGGGGGCTTTCATCAATTTTCCTTGCTTCCACTTTCTTGTCCGTTCGTCCATTCACGTTTTTTTTCCAATCAGACAAAAGCCTTGGGAGCAGAAGCGCGTGTCCTGAGAGCGTTTTGAATTAATTTAATGCCAAGCGCGAGCGCAGATGATGTCCACAAAAGGGGCGCAGGATGGCGTCACAGCGTCAACATTTCAACATCATAATTCAAAAATTTCATTCGAAAACATGACGTTTTCATTTCGGCACGCGGCAAGCACCGTGCCGCAAAAACTTTCTACGCTCGAGGGGGTTGAAAAAGTTTCAGTTTCGGGTGTGAAAGTTGCCGCGGGCAAAGACTCATCATTTTATTTTTGGTTTTAAGTGCTGAGGGAAATTATGTTTATGTTTAGTTTAATTTGCAGTTTGCTCGAAATGTGAACCATGAAATTGCAGCACATTTTAAGGGACTTGATTGATGACTCATTCGAGTGGACACTTCGTGTGACATATGTTTGTTTTGTTTGCGAGCATTTAATACGCTTAGAGAAGTCAGCCCATGCTAATGGTTCCACTAAAAGCATTTTAAAACCCCCCTTGGGACTGCGGCTTGAAATTTTCAGCTTGAAAGCTGTCACAGTCAACATCTGTTCTCGAAAACGGAAAGAAAGGACATCAAAATTAAATAAAAATCAATTTAATAATTCAAGCTAAATACCGTTTGGGGTGAGAGCAGCAGCAGGACATCGTCTTAAGAATTACGTCCCGCCCACACAGCAGCTGAGCCAATGGAGCGGAAATGGTTTGAACCTTCAAAACCAATAAATTTCATGTCGCTACGTGGGAAATTATGAAAATCGTAATTGAAGCGTACAACATATCGGTGGGAGGAAAGGTACCTGACGACAGGACCTAAATGTGGGCGTTGGCCGTTAATAGCGTTCCTAATTGGTAGCCAAGCGGCCCTGGCGGTCCTTTCCTTGAACAGCGGACACAGGCGGATCCTTTGATAATACAAAATTAGCCAAATGGAAAAACGGAAAAAATTGAGAAGCAAAAGTTGGTGTTTCCTTTCAACTAATCTTTAACTTTTCTATCGAAAAAAAGAAAGAAAATCGGCAAATAATAAGCAAAGTGTCGCGCTTGATTTATAGCATTTGTTGTCCTTTTTTTGTGGGCTTGTAGGTGCCAGCGAATCGTATGTGTAAATGTTGCTTTAATGGCGCTTTGTCATCATCAACATTTGTCCTTAGGCCCGGAGTGTGTAGGATATGATTTATGGGACCGCCCACACACACAATTTTTTGCGTAGCCACCAAACTGCGGCTTTGGCTAACTTAGCCTACCAAGTTTTTGCTTTACGCGTCTTTTTTTCACCCTAATGACAATTTTTCTTGTGGCTTGACTTCCTTGATGCCTTGATAATAGTCCTAATCATAATTTATAGGCATTTTTGCTTACGATTTTTTGTGATTCCCCGCATGATTTATGTGGCTTTGATTTGCTTTTAATGTGGTTGTGGTCCAAACTATGTATAGCACTCGCATATCACAGTTCTCTTGACATTTCAACTCAATTTCAATTCTCGATGCAGCAGCATTGTTTACATAAAGCCAATTTGATTACGTTCCGTTGACAATTGAATAGTCCCAGCCATCCATCAGAGCCAGAACAGAAATCTTGACATAAATCATAGAAGACGGGGGAAAAGGGACAAAAAAATGGCAATACAAAGAAAATGCTTGCAAGTTGAAATTGCAATTGAAATGCATTTCACAACTAGCGATGACAATTATGGACAGACTTGAACGACATCAATAAAGTAATTGAGACTGGCGCCGGGCAAAATAAACAGACAAACCAAAGTGCTCGGGGAAAGGGGTTGGGATAATGATGATAACTGATGCGGGCTACCCGTTATGCAAATAATAGAGAACCAAACTCACACAAGGATGATACAGTTACCAGTTAAAAGCCGACCGGGGCTAGGGTAAACGAGTGAGGCTAGAGATGGCAGCGTGAGATTTTTAAAAAAGTAGCACTGCAGTTTGGCTGAGTTATATGAACTTACTATTTCTCTTAGCTGCAGTAGAAAGGACAGTCTTGTTTTCAACTTTTTCAATGCATTGAACTCTCTTCGGGAACTAGTTACCAAACAAAAGTTTTTACATTTTTTAGCATAGACGGTCGCACTAGGTTTTCATGTACGAGCGCTATTGATGTTGTTTACAGTGAGTTGAAAAAATCAATTTGGCTTTAAAATGGAAATTTCAAGATACAGTTTTTGTAGGATTATTTTTCATAGCCTGTTTTCTTATGCATGGATCACAATTAATATTTTATCACTGCTGTTTATGTTTCTGTAAAGAATTTTCTACAAACGGTAAATAGAAAATCAGAAATTACAACATAAATTACAGGAGAAACACTTTCTAACAGCACATGAGCACAAAGCAAAGCCAAGTGTTTCTAATTATATGAAATACCGTGACGAAAGAAATTCAAAATTGTTGAACCGAAATTTGGGGTCCACTTGGTGCGTAAGCCTTGATGGTCTGTGTCCACCGAGCAGAAGTAATCTTTGTTAGGTAATCGGGGAAAATACATTCACGCGGTAGTCCAGTCACGCTGAGCGATGTAACAGAACGTACTCCGCCAATTAGTAGTTGAAGTTGATTCAAAGGCAGGGAGACCAATTCATTAGATCAAAACTCAGACAATTCTTTATTAGCAAATGTGTTCTGCGCACTACTGAAAAAGTAGAGAAAATCGTCATCGCCTGTCATCTATAAATTGATCACACATACGTGACACTGCCCTCAGTATCGATTGCGATTCCAGGGATCAGAGCCCAGGTTAGCTACAAAAATTTTAAGTCTGCTGTTCTTGTGAAATAAATAATAAAAATACAACAATTTTTGACCTAACAATTAAATTAATTACCATTACCATTTCCAAGCTTTGGTCCCACAGGCAAATTATTTGCCAAATTTTGATGAAAGCTTGATTGCAGATTTGCATGACTTAAATCTGAAAATATTGTTTCATACGTAACTAAGTTTATCATATATGGCCACAAAGTTCCCTAATTTTGCATATTTAAGGCAAACTTTTATTAAAAGTTGTGCAAATTATTTGCCTGTGGAAATTTAACTTATTGTTTGTGCGGACTGTGGATAAAAAAAAAAAAATCTGTCGATTTTGACTGCGGCGGTTTTCCAAAATTTTGTACCTCATTGTTGAATTGTTGAAAAATTTTATGTTTGCGGTCTGTGTTTTGAAATTCGCTTGTGGAAACGATATTTGTACAATTTTTTTTTAAATATTCCTCTTTTCTGCGGTTAAGTTACGATTACAGTGTGTGAGTTTTTGAAAAGCCCTTTTAATGTCAACTCAGTCTGCCCCGCATTTTAAACATTTTTTAGACTGTGAAAAGCATTTGAGCTCAAATTAAAATTTTGATTTAAAGATAAAGATGCACAAAACTTTATTGCATGTGAATTCTAGATAGTTCGCGGTCCATGAAAAGATTTTTTTGTGCTAAGGTGGACATTGTACTAGGCTATTACCTTATATTCTCGGAGTAAGTCGTTCAAATATTTATTTTTCATTATTTATTTGACATTTCATAAAAAGCTTTTACATACTTTTGTATGGTACAAAATCTGCATATTTAAAAATTCTTTAAAAGGAAACCATAGATTTTTGAATGAAAATTCTTAATAATTCGCGGTCTATCGAATGACCCTTGTTTTTATTTTTTT
>JAEIFU010004568.1:0-12360 GCA_018904235.1 Lordiphosa stackelbergi | reverse complement strand
ATAAAATATTACCCAAGACCCAACAGAGTCAAGCAGCCGGCGACAGAGCATGTGGGCTGGCTGGCGCCTGGGGAGGAGCGGGACGATGGAGACGCCAAGCGGGTCATGGGCCGGGCGCATGCAAATACCCAACCATTGACAGTTGCGTGTGAATTTATTTTATTTCTTTATGTATATTTTACGCTCGCACAAGCACACTGGGCCTCTTGGCCAGGCATTGAAATTGTAATTTTGCATTTCCTTTTGTAGAAAAATGCGTTGCCGTTGCTTACTTTTCGACATGTTGACTTTTCGCATTTTGTGTGTAGAAAACTAAATTTAGTTTACGAGTCTGTAGGCTGTGCAGTCATTAGTGCAAATGTTGCCTAAAACTCGAAAACTCGAAACAAAACATTACGCTACATTTAACAAATGGGCTATGCCACTACACACATACTTACGTACGTACGTACGTACGTATGTGCAGTATTATGGCACGGGAACAAAGGCTTTAATGTTTCCATCCCGCTGACAAAGGACTTAGATGAGTACGTTCGCGCTTAGGACATTAAATGCCCGTTTTGAACATGTCTAAAACAGAGAACTGACTTGGCTCCATGTGTCGTTTTGTGTGTGCGTGTGAGTGTGTGTCTTGGATAAAGGTAAAATACATACGTGACGCACGTGGCAGGAAATGGGTTGGGTAGTGGACAGATATTTGCATTGAGTCTTAAACTTTGAGCTCAGAAGCACTCAATTGAATAAGTGAACATTAATGCCCTGCGGTATTTCTAAAAAGAACATTTTATCTGAGTTACTGTTTTTTGTAAATAGTAAAATAAAAACTGTTGTTTTATTTTCAGCTTCTATTTCGAACTCGGGGTACTTTAGGCGCGTTAATTATTTCAGAAATTCGAAAAATTTTGTTTTTGTCTTACCCCTAAAACTTATTAGACATCTCAACAAAGCAACTGCCGAAACAAAAAACTCTATATAACTCACAAAACAAACGCATTTGGGGTCAAAAATTTTGAGAGTTATTTTTATATGTAATTTTTGTTTTGGCAGTTCCTTTGTTGAGGTGTATACTAAGCATACAGTTTAAACATTTACGAGTTTTTAAAAAAAAAAGAGCAACTGTACTGAACTTGACCGGAGCTCAATACTTTATTAGCGCTTTTCTCGAAACATCTTTTGATATCTTGAGTTTAACAGAAGTGATTTATTTTTTATATGGGTTTTTGCGACCTGTTTTTTGTCAAACTTTTTATATCTGGCTGGCTTGAGGTCGGTGGAGAGTTACAATTCAAAGTAATCAACACAAATCAATAGAGATTAATTACAACAACTTGGAATAGCAATTGGTATGTCCGTACAACGATCGCTGTTTCGAAGATAACCACATCTTCTCATCAGCGGACTCTTGTATTGCATATTCACATTCAAACAGCCACGCAGTTGTCCCTTATATAACAATCATTCGCCGAATAACGTATTGGGGACTCCAATTTGCTAAGCGTCGAGATCAGTGTCAGCCTGGACTTCTGCTATGCTTTTTGAACGTGTTGCTTTTTTGCTATCCAATTATTGTTGTAATTAATTTCTTTTTGCTTATGAGCTCTGCAAGGTGGCTGGGCAATCTGCCCAATGATCCTCCATAGCAGAGTCACGGCGTTGTAAATACACAGGGTATTTGTTTTTGCTTGTTTTTCAATAGGGAAACCGTTTTTTTCGGTTTTTATTGCAAACATTATGGCGTGCCGTCCATTATTTCATATTTATATGGGTTTTTGCGACCTGTTTTTTGTCAAACTTTTTATATCTGGCTGGCTTGAGGTCGGTGGAGAGTTACAACAAATACAACAAATCAATAGAGATTAATTACAACAACTTGGAATAGCAATTGGTATGTCCGTACAGAAGATGTGGTTATCTTCGAAACAGCGATCGTTGTACGGACATACCAATTGCTATTCCAAGTTGTTGTAATTAATCTCTATTGATTTGTGTTGAGATAACCAGACCGATAACCCCATGAATAAAGAAAAACTGTGAAGAATTGTATGCTGTGTGGGAATACTCAAGGGAAACTAGCGTTCAACAAACCACCATTTAATGTAAAGCAATCAAATTTCTAGAACCAATGGCTCCGCCATGCTGCACTCCAGCCACAGCGAAACACGAAGTAAACTTCATGACGTCAAACATGAGCAACAAGCATACGAACAAATGCCTCAATAGGGAAGCAAAAGACGAAAGCACTCGTCGTGAAGGGGCCAGCCGACGAGCGTGCTATTTATAGAACACACGTATTCTCTCACTCTCTCTTTTCGTGTGCCGGCTGCGACGCCGACAAAATTATGATTTCCTATCCCATGGGATAGGCTTTTGGCATTTTGGGCACAACTGTTTTAGATAGACCGAGCCCCACACCAAGGTAATGTTCAGAATATTCTGTCCCCCGACTAGTATACCCTCTCAAGTGTGACCAGCTCAGTATGGAAACATTTAAGAAAATTGATATTTTTTGGTACACTCAAAGCTTTTTGTAATAAAATGTGATTTTTTATCAACTTTCTTTTTGGCAACTCAGCTGTTTTCGTGTCACATGTTAATGTCAAACATGTTCAGTTTGGTGTATAATTTAACCATGAAATGACTTACAAACTGAATTTTTAAATTTTATTATCGAAATTCATGCTCGGTTAAGAAAGTGCATCGTGCACTTCTTCCATTTTATGGACAGTTTGGGCGACCTTCTTGTGTCCAAAATTACATTATTGGAAAGAGGATCGTAGAGAGAGATCGTACCTTGGATGCTGGTCAAGAACATATATACTTTACACGGTCGTAAATGAGTCCCTGTTACATACTTTTACACAAACTTAATTTATTCTGTGTACCTTTAATATATAGAGTATAAAGCGATTGATTTGATATTGAACTTCGGATTGAAACAAGAACGAAAGAACTGGTTTTTTACACTTATGGAAGAAGAAGAAATAAATAATCTAAATAATCTTAAAATTAATATGCTGCATTAGAGCTCTATACCAGTTATAGCACTCCCGACACGAAAAGGCAGCTACAGAATTGCAGTCGTTGGGCCAAGTCTTTGGAAGATAGAGTCTGGAGGTTCTTTAAATAGAGACCCCATGAGGTTAATGTTTCTTTGACAAATGGTTTTCTGATTCACTGTCATTAGCGGAGTGTGGGAACCCTGTCCATGGCTATTACAAAAGTGATATTATTTCGGTACATTTGAAGTAGGTTCTTAACTCATTTAAAATTAAATGGAAATATTCTCTGTCATTCACTGAGAGCAGATACATTTGGCATTTAAAAGCCCAACTTATTACATTAGCTGACCTCGTTGGTTCCTGCCTTGACTGGCACTTTAATTATCAGTATGTGGCGGCTCTTGATGGTTCCAAAAACAGGGGGAAATGTGTACGTACCTCTGTCAAAACGATATTATTTAAATAAACACATTCTGTTGGTTAGTTGCACGGGCAGACAGTTTCATGTGCGGTCGGTTTAAGCTGTTGAAAATTGCATTGTTTCATGGCACATTTGCTCCCCAGCAGAAGCGCCAGCATTGTGTTAACAAATACACTTAGGCAAACACATAATTTCGAGTATTTAACTAAAATAAACAGGATGTAAAACACTTTATTGCAAGCGCTGTAGATTACTTCCCCGCTTTTGCACACAGACTGACAGACAGACAGGCAGACAGACAGACAAACAACTGCACACACATTTGCATTCTAGTCACTTGCACTTTTGGCTGCTGATGTGTTCAAAGTGCTCAAAGCTGCTGCTGCTGCTGCCCACGCACAGTCAGTCGGTCCCTGTCCCCCTTTGCTTGTCCACTGCCTTTGTCTCTCACTCGTTTGGCGCTTGGCACTTATGCGCATTTCCATTTGCAATTGTTATTTCCCTCTTTGTGCTCATGTGCATGCCTCGAAGGGTTTTCGCCTGCTTGCTCCTTTTTTTGCCTGCCGTTGAAACAATATGCCGCCGCTTTAAGAGCACGCGTAAATTTTCATAAAAAACTTGGCATGCAGCTAATTAAAAGAGCTGTAAATTATGTGTAGCAACTAAATGCAAATGCAAACGTTAACTAGGCGAACGGAGGACTTGCAACTCGGTCCGAAACGGTCACCTTAATTAAAATGCACAATTTTGCACTTTTGGCCAGAGTCGTTTCTGCTGCATTTGCATTAAAAGTGGCACACCCCCCCGCACACGCTGCACATCCGACAAACATCAGGGAGCAGCCTTGGCGACATCGCTTGCTTCCCAGTGTCAGGCAATTTATTTGGCTTCCCTCTGGCCCGTATTGGGTTTCAGTTTTTTATAACTTTTTGTGCACTCTCCACATTCAGTTGTAATTTTTGGTGTGCGGTTTGCGTTCATTTCGCGTATGAGCGAGCGGCCCTTTACCCCTCCCTGGAGTGCTTACAATTAAAAAGCTCAACACAAAATATACTACATTGTCGCAAACTCCTCACGGACAGCAGCGGCAGCAGCATCATCATCAGGAGCATGCAATTGCTCCTCAGTGGGTACGAGCATTTCTGATGAGTGTTTTGTTTACTCCACTTTAACACTAGTGCAGTTGGATAAGTCAGTGACTTTAGGGATAAAATATAATATTTTGTAAACAAATTTGTCCATTTTGTTGAGGCTACAATTTGAAAACATTTTTGTTCATCTAGTTACCCCAGAATATCCGGCTCGAAGGACCAAATGATTTTAAGGGAGGAGAATAAGTAGGGTGGGCAGTAGAGCTGGAGAAACATCGATGTTTTCGATGTTTTAACAGTAAAACATCGATGTTTATTTAAATTTGAAGAGTCTGGTGATGTAGCTTCCTAAAGCACGTTCTTGCTTAGAATTAAATTGAAAATAAATAGAGAATGTATGTAATATAATAAATCTGATAAATCTTAAGACCAATGTTCCTTCTAGGGTTCTAGATCAAATATTTCGTTTTCAGTATTTTTAAAACTATTTAAATTTTTATAAAGGAACATAAAACGCTCCAAATTCTTTAAATTTAACGACCAGCGGTCGACAGGGTCTGTCCAGCTTTACTGAATGTCTTTTCAGTAGCTGTGGATGTAGCCGGAATACATAAATATTTTTTAGCCACATGTTTAAGTGGGCTCAGACAGCTTCGACAGACTTAAGTTCACTTCCCATTTTTTGTGTTTCGCTGAATCTCTCATATTAATGGGATAATTAGTGAAATAGTGGCATTTTTTCTCCCAGAAACTGTGGCACCCTTTTTAAGAGGTAAGGATTTCTGACATTTCTTGTCAAGTTTCTATTTGGGGGCTTTTAGAGTTGCTTAGAGTTTAAAGTTAAATTGTGGATTAATGGTCAGACAGAAGAAAATTCGCTTTATCATTAAATCTAAACTTTTTCACCGAGAGGCGACTTCTCGAGTAATGCCTTAAAAATTATTTGTAGTTTGACTGTTTTACTTTTTCATTGGCCACTTTATTTAATAACTCACAATTCATTTACATTTGGAAATCACGAAAGATTTCTTGAACTCAAAGAGGGAGTTCAAATCATGAAATATTTGTGAGGTTCAATAAATCGCAAATTTTTTGACTATAGCATGTAAATGGATGATTAATGGTCACACTCGTACATAATAGGGTTTTGTCCAGTCACATTTTTTTGGATAGTTGCATATGGCATCTTGACAGAACCGGAAATTGGTCATCTTACCTTTTTTATGGACGCCAAGTAAATTTTATAAGAAAATAGCGTGGTCGAGTCTGTGTTTATGTAGGGTTTGCGAAAACATCGATTGTGAAAAAAATCATCTAGCAAATATATCGTTTGGTCTTTCGAGTAGGATATTATGAGATTTTTAAAGGGAATGAATACTGCACAAGAGTGCACCCTTGACATGCGTTTAAAGCCGACCGCATTCTATGACATGTTTGTTCTTCATTGCTGCAAATTCAATCGTTGAAGTCCACTTGATTCTTTGTTACTTGGTTACTGCACTCAGAGAAAAAACCAAGCCGATCGTGCTTGATATTAAGCAGTTTTGATATCAAAAGTACGGTAAGACGGAATATTCTTGGATCCAAACTGAAAATACTTAAATCAAGCACGAATTTCTGAGACGTTCGAAGTCAAGATTAATTGTCTTCTCCTATGCAAGCAGTTTTCGCCCTAAAAAAATCAAGAAGGAAAAATTTAAATTGAAGCCGATTTCTGTCTCGCCGATTCGTGCTAGATTTCTCTGGGTGTGGTGATTCGTTCACGGTTGTAAAATGGCCTTTATACTCGCTGAGATTGCCGCTAGACATAGTCAAATACTTCTTTTCTGTGGTTAAACAGCTCAGCCACAGCTTTTCATGCCTAGAGCCTCGGTCAATCCACGCCTTTCAAAAATTTCCCATCATTATCTTCTAGGTCACCTGAATTTTGAGGAATTCTTTTATCCATTTTTTAGCCATTGCGCCATAGCTATTGCAGAGTTCCGACCAAATAGTCACTCTCCTCTTGGTTTAACTTCTCTTTTGTGTTCTTCGAAATTCCTAAAGTCGATTTCAAAGGCTGTCAAACACAAATAAGTTGACACATATTTACTACTCCAATTTTGAGAGTAGTCAATCCTCCCCGTCTAATTCAGCTGTGGCTTCAGCCCAAATAATTTGATTTGAAAGTCAGTCATTCTTTCTCTGGTCTACCAAGGTAAACATAAGTCGAACCCACGTCAAACAAAACCATTGTTCGGTTCTTGGGTGCACCCCATAAAAATTGTGGCGCCACTTTACAGTGTTTTATGCTTTACCGCCACAAATGAGTGCACACCCTGCTACCGTCAGACAGTCCAGCCTCTAGCACTCAGAACGTTGCAACTTTCATGCACGCACACATAGAATTTGATTATGCCACGCTTGGCATTTGCTCTACGCTCCCATCTTTTTTGTTTGTGTTTTATTTTTGTGGCATTTGTCATGTTGCATAAATGCTGAACTTTTTAATTTTCATTGTTAAAAGCTTTTTCGTTAACGTGGCTTTACTGAACTCGTTGGCCATACAAATTAAGCAACATTAAGGCATTTAAACGTCTGCACAATCACACTCACGCGCACACATTGCCAGCAGAGAGACCCATCCATGCATATGGCGGTCAGTAGTGGAGCAGCGGCCATGTGCAACAGTTTTCCTTGTCTGATTAATAAAGCAACAGAATCGCGCACTGTCCCACATCTGGCTTCTTTGGCCACTGCAGTTGTGTCGTTCAACTTTTGGCTGGCCATAAGCCACACGCATCGGTTCGACTGCTCTCGCACCGCTCAGGCACTACTTTACCTGGCCCCGGCTCATGCCATATTAAGCATACGCCATGCCGGCTGCCATTCATAGATAAATTGTCGTTGCATTTAATATGAAAAGTTATGGCACAGGCAATTTAAATCCGGCATCTCTAAAGCCAAAACAGGTTGCATACCTTTTATAAAAGAGTTGACATTTATTTTAAGTTTCTTGGTAACACTTTGTTTTTTTTGACCCTGCCTTTGGAATCTTTAGTTGGATCATTCATGTTAGGCCTAAAACAGGAATATACTTTGATTAATTGCGATTTGCTTCTCTTTTTTTAAAGTTTGCAAAAATTTGGGGCTCTGTCTATTATAGTCTCTGAGATCGACACGTTCATACAGAGAGGGAGACATTATTTCGCTGTTAAAAGATGGAGTAGGAGGAATTTTCCAAATCTGAAACAAACTCGATCTGGGTACAGCATGAAGACGGGTTATCTCTTCTGTTGCAGAATAGATAAGATCTGGTATTAAGACATTTTTTATCCGAATGAACAACAATCCAAGTAGCTCGGACTAGAAGGTAGCTTGACTTGCTGCTATCTCAGTAAGCATAATAAGCAGATGCCGTTAATCCTTCTTTTGCAACTCCAACCGCTCACTCGCTATGCTCAAAAACATCGCTTGGTGGGGCTTACAGCGTTTTGCTGGCAGCCCACAGTAGACCTAAGTACCAAAACGCGGGCCAAAAGTCGAAAAAATTGCAATACATTTAAGATAATAAGAGAACTCACAAAGAGTTTCGCTAAAACTAAACAAAATACGAATAATGTTCTTCGCAAGACTTTTGCTTGAAGCGAAGCCTCGCTTGAGTGTCGGGTTGGATCTCACTGTCCTATAGGATGTAAAAATGTAGACTTTACGATTGCGCAGTCGTCACCACTTCTATCAGATATCAGTCAGCTGTTCGCTACCATTTAGGCTCTCTTAGTTCATTTGGGAATATGTCCGTCTCTCTCTAACCACTGTGATTTCCAATGGTCACTGTAAAGGTAGCCGCAGCGAGAGTAAGTGTAATAAATTTCTGTACTCGCTTGGTGTCAAATCACAAAAAATACGTCCGCGGAGATAAGTCGCTTACAACATTTGCTTACCGCATGAAGAATTAGTATTAGAGAGGAACTTTGCTCTGTCGACACCGCTTCTGTCAGAAATTAGACAGCTGTTCGCTGTCACTTACGCTCTCGTTGTTTGGATACATTTGGGAATATGGCCGTCTCGCTCTTAACACAGGGATTTCCTACTGGCACTATAAAGTACCTTATTGATCTATCGTTTTACACCAGCAAAATTAAGAGGCAGCGCAAATCTCTAATCTCTAATACTAATTGCTCCATGCTTACCGACTGAAATTTAACAAGTTTAACAAGTTAAGAGAGAGAAAACGAATGCGCCTACCTTGTTAAGTATACCTTGGTCACTATAAAGTATGTATATTTTATCTATCATGCTCATTGCTCCATGGTATAAGTTCCGAGTTACTCTAGGACCCGCGGGTCCCATCCGTAATTCAATAGCAGTCTAGTCCCGGCCACCTCTAGTTCGAAGCCACAGGGTACAAGTGGCACCCTGTACTTTACCACATAAGTCCAGGTCATCTTGAACTAGTTCTTTTTAGGGATAATATCGGTTCAGCGAGTTTGGTCACACTTGAAGTGACGAAGCCAATAAAACACGCAGCTTTCAGTTGAAGCATATAAAAAAATTACTAAAATATCATTGAAAAAAGCCACAAATTTTGTACATCAAACCAAAATAAAATTTGTCTTCATTTCCCCGATTAATTTATCAAAATGGATAATATGGAACTTGTTGGTTGTACACTGGAGCAGCTGCGCTCAGTGGTACAGCAGTCTTGGCTGTCGGAAAAATGTGCATTTTTGTATCAATCAAGCAATTGCTTCGTGGTGAGTGCAGTACGATCGGAACAGCCGTCATCCAATTCGTAATCCATTTCCATTCCAAACTAGATAACTCGCGGCTTTCAACAGCTGCTCAACGATGCAAGCTTTTGGGATTTTCAGAAAATGCTCGACTTGTTGGCCAGTTTGTGCGTGTTTTATCTAGTAACTGGACCATCATGTAATGGTCCCAGAGCACCGCGATTCGGATTGATCAAACGTCTGCTTCAGAATTTGGATTCGGTGGAACCCATGAATGTGAGTCTGGGCACGTGGTCAGTGTGCACGTGGTCTTGGGTGAAGAGAACAAACACGCTATGTTGTTCTCTGTACCTTCTCTCTCTCTCTCTCTCTCAGCGGCAGCTCAACGGACATTAACTCCAATTATTCACATAATGCCACATTATTCCATTCCCACAGGTACACCAGCTGGTGGAACAATTACTACTCCATTTGCGCCGCGAGCAGGCCGATGATCCCTCCAATCTGCTGTTTTTGGCTGCTGCCTTTAAAGATTGTGGCTGGCGTGGTCACCCCCTTGCCGTTTGCCTGCTCTGGTCGATGGCTGAAAGCAGCTTTAAGCTGGATTTCGGCATGCATCGTTATCGGGAGCTGAGTGAATTGGCCGATGCCATCAATCAGCAGCCAAATTTTGACATGGCCGAAAAGACGCTGACCGAGTTGCGTGCCTTTTGGATGCTTTTAGTTGCCATTCAGAAATTGCTGGTGCTGTTGCTCTTGAACAACAACTATGAGCTGCAATCGGCTGGATATCCCATTCATTTTTTCCAGATTGGTCGCACCGATGTGGAATCAATTCGCGAATGGTTGATTGAGTTGGCGGAGCAGCTACGTACCGGCGAACGCAATGAGTTGTCTCCGGATATGGCTGATAAGGTAAGAATTTGCGATTAGATCCATCGAAATATTTGTTTTATTTTTTGTTCCCTCTGGTCAGATGGGAAAAGGCATTGAGGAGCTACTTACCACGCTTACTAATGTACCAAGTGTGTCAGAGCCCTCCGAGGAGCCACCGAAGCTGCGTGTAATACCCCAGGACACCTATTCGGACCTCAGTGAGGACGACTTGTAGCCATTTTCACATGCATCCACACATGCATCCATGTTGATCAGTCAAGAGAAGGAAAAGAACTGATTGCTAAGCAGAGAGCTTTATGAGGGGAGCAAAACAAGCTTCAAACATGTCCGATGCAGAGGTACCAATTTTTTTTTTAATTTTCCATTTGATATTTTTTTACACTATACAGAGAATGTTTCCATTTCAAAAATGAATTAAAAATGATATATTACATTTTGTTTTCTGTACATCCCAAAGAGTGCAAATGTATGCATGTACATTGTACAATGTACATATGTGAAGACAATATATTAAATTAAAAAATATTAAAAGATGGTTTTCAGCGTTTAGTGGGAGGCAAATAACTGAACAGAATTTAAGAGAGAGAGAAGAGAATTTAAGTCAAATTGCAGAAGTAGAGGAGACATCCGGTCATTATAAGACAAGGCGAGTTTTAGGTCATCAGCGCACATCAATGCATGCGTGTGAAACAAGACATGAGGAAAGTCGTTAATATAAGGATTAAAAAGTAAAGGTCCCAGATGGAAACCCAGAGAATACGCTGATGGATTCAGAAAGCACCGAATTGTGGAAAGTGTCCTCCATAGCATTTACTTTTAACCAAGTACTGATGTGATTGCACAAAAATCAAATCACTTAGGGTCGTTTTCTCATGTTGCTGTTTTCGCAAATCTAGGTGCATTTGCTGCATTTGCATTGCTCATGTTCAAGGTAAGCCATCTAGATGGATTTCGTTGCCATTTACTTCATCCTCATTGATTTGAAAACCATTTAACGCACAATAATGTGTTTTTTTAAGTTTGCGCGCATATGGTCACACTGAAAAATATTTAAAATAAAAAACAACTGCTGCTAAAAACAGTTAAGTCTGAATTGATAATAAGTAGACCCAAAATGGAAAATATTAGATGTGCCTTTTATATGCAAGACACCTGCAAACATTGCCGAAGAGACAGATCCGCATACTAATTCCCCTAGTTCATTGCTTAAGCAAAATTCACACAGGCATATAATTTGGCCAAATTTTGATTTAAATAACTGTTATTGATGATTCTATATGCTAAAAACTAAAACTGTAGTGTTGTACCCAAATAATTTTATCCAATATGGCCGGAAAGTTCAACAATTTGGCCTATACGGCTAAATCAAAAAACAACTGCTGCTAAAACAGTTAAGTCTGAATTGATAATAAGTAGACCCAAAATGGAAATTTTGGATGTGCCTTTTATATGCAAGACACCTGCAGACATTGCCGAAGAGACAGATCCGCATACTAATTCCCCTAGTTCATTGCTTAAGCTAAGCTCACACAGGCAAATAATTTGGCCAAATTTTGATCAAAATAACAATGATGATTTTATAGGCTAAAAACTAAAACTGTAGTGTTGTACGCAAATATTTTGATTAAATATGGCCGGAAAGTCCCACAATTTGGCCGGTTTCAATTGGATACTCTGTTACGATTCCACGAATCCTCGATAAAAAGCTGAATTTATGTCCTAAGAATATATGTCCTGACAAATTGTCATTTGTGTCTTTTTTGACAATCACAACGATACGTTGTCAAAAACAGCTGAAAATCAAAATTTAAATAACAGGCGCTATGAAAACCACACAGACTCATCACTTGATGAAAAATGAAAATGTCGCCTTAAAGATGACATCAAAGGCGTGAATGAAAAGCTGAGCCAAGTAACTGATCAAAATGGAAGACATCAACAGAGAACCAAATGCTGAAGCAGAGCTATGAAAATAAAAGAGGAACAGCAAAAGATCAAGCCAACATCCAAAGGCTGTTAAGTCTGTCAAAACAAAATAATGTTATTTTCAGAAACATGCCGAAAATAGGATCCCGTGAATTGGGTGCGCGAGCTATGCACAACTGTTGAAAATTAACACTCCAGCTATTCGAAGTGTAAGAACCTCTTTCAGAACGAGCCGCTGGAAGACAGCTGATTGCCGAAATGGAATCTGCAGAAGCAGCAAACCAGATATTTAAAAATGCAAGAAACCTAGTGGG
>JAEIFU010004567.1:0-12367 GCA_018904235.1 Lordiphosa stackelbergi | reverse complement strand
TTGCTCATAATAAGCGTAGTATACACTTCCACCAAAGACTTGCCAAAACAAAAAACTCCATATAAAAAAAACTCACAAAAATTTTTGTGCCAAAGCCCTTTGGCAGTCTCTTTGGTGGTAGTCCACACTTCCAACAAAAACGTCTCAATTAAATACCGATAAAATACTAGATCCGTATTTTCTGTATCGTTATCGATAGCTCCCTGAATAATTAATTTTAATTATTTCAAGAGGTATCGCATATTGTCGATACACAAATATGCGTAATCGGATGAAATTTGAATAATTTTCCCATCAATGATTGAGCGCAATTTTTAAAGCAAGCTACAAAACAACGTGAGACTTGAACCAAATGTAAACTGGGTAATAATTATGAATTTAATCATTACTAAAGTATCATACCTGCTCATCAGGCCCCGTAGCCAGGGGTGGGCCGTGAAGAACGCATGTTAATCATTTGTATTTATTGATTGTGAAACTTATAATTTAAAATCAAACCAAAAACAACGCTCTAGGCAATGTGGCCATATTACATGCATACATCTGACAATCTGGTCACACTGTCCCACAACAAAAGAATTGTCACTTTTGGTATTTTTGTTTTGGCAAGTCTTTGGTGGAAGTGTATACTACGCTTTATTTCAAGTGCCACAAAGCTTCAATTTTAAGTGACCTGTACACTGAGGTCAATTATCTTTACTTACTATTTTTAAAGCCCATTCTTCAAGTAATGCAGCGCATAAATAAAAACTTCCAATCAAATAACTCCAACCCGACAAAACTATTAGGAGACTTAACCTATGGAATTAATTTCTTAAGAACAAAAATAATTCCACCTGATTCCCATATAAATATTTTGGAAGATGATTTTCAAGATGATATAAAAAGAGATTTGTACTTGGGTTACGAGTTTGAGTCGAACTTGAAGAAGATACAACATAAAATTGATGACATAACTGAGCTAAATATCCGCCAGCATTGCACTGACTTTGTTATTGAACTCATTGATCAGTTAAAACAAAGGTATGAGAATTGTGGTTGCATTATATTTAAAATGAAAATCTAAAATATTACTTTTCAGATTGCCGGATAACTTTGAAATTTTTGAAAAAAATCGATGCATTTTCTGTGGAAAATATTTTACGGGCAAATAAAGAGCAAATATTTTCAATATTGGAGTTATTTTTAAGCAACAGCAACGATATTGAGAAAATTATATCTCAATACAACACAATTCATCTTGTCGAATGGAAAAATCAAGGAAACATAGTTTCGTTTTGGACTGAGGTTAATAACTATATGGACTCCGCAGGCAACAAACAATTTTATAATTTGGCTTCATTCGCACTGAATTTATTGTCGTTGCCATGGTCAAATGCTGAAGTCGAACGAGTATTTAGCCAAGTCAATTTGGTGAAAACAAAATTAAGAAATAGGCTTCACATTGACACGCTAAATTCGATTTTGGCAATTAGGTTGGTCTTTACTAATTAACAATTACATACCTAATTTATAATGAAATTAAATTTATTTCTTTCTTCTAGGTTCGGATTACGTCGAAGCGGTGCATGTTGCCAAAATTATCAAGTTCCTGATAGTTGTCTTCGGCTAATCGGAACGAATTCATCATATGCACACGAAATTGATGATGACAATGCCACTCTCGATAAAGTTTTATATGAATTAAACGAAAATAAAGATATTCATTGAAGCTTTATAATACTAACAGAAATTGTCCATCTCTAAGTGTCATCAATTTGTGACTTGCAATTTGGGAATTTATATTTTACAACAAATTTGGGGTCCGCTCAGGATAATATAGCGCATTTAAAATGTCCAACACACAGGCAACAGTTACCGCCTACCTGGCCACACAGAAGAAGACGACCAACAAAGAATTGGCCGCCGAATGGACACTCATCGAGGAGTTGTACAATGAGAAGTGAGTGGCGTTGCCTGGCCTAAGCCGCTAACATTCTAACTTCCCACTCCTCCTCCCCCAAATAGACTCTGGAACGAGCTGACCATCAAGCTGGTGACATTTGTACGCCATGAAACGCTGCAGGATGAGACGGCCCTGCTGCAGCTTTATCAGAACTTTTTGTCCACCTTCGAAACAAAGTAAGTTTATCTTCAGGAAGAGGAGCACAGCATTTCCATTACTTGCCTAATTTCTTAGGATAAACCCCTATGGTCTGATTCAAATACTGGAAGTGGTGGTGGACAACATCAGCGACAAACAGGAGGCCATTGATTTCCTGGAGAAAATGAAAGACAAAGTCAAGATTTGCGATGAGGCTGTGTGGTATCTGCAGGTCATGCAGGGCAATCTCTATTTGAGTAATCTCAATGATTTGAATGCCACCAAAAAGATTATTGAAGAGTTGCGCGATGTTTTGGAAGAGGCGGGCAATGTTACGCCCGTGCATGGCAAATATTATATGTTAGCCTCCCAGTACTATCGCCGTGTGGGCAAGCATAGTGACTACTATCGTTGTGGCCTGCAGTTTTTGGGCTGTTCAATGGATGACTATCCCAAGGATCAATGGGCCCAACAGGCTTTCTTTTTGGGTTTGGCTGCCTTGCTGGGTGAGGGTGTCTACAATATAGGAGAACTGCTGGCGCATCCCATTTTGGAGTCACTGCAGGGCACGGAGAATGAGTGGTTGGTGGAGCTGCTTAAGGCCTTCAATACGGGCAATATAAACAAGTGGGTGAAGCGGCTTAAGCCATAGAGAGACTTAACTCTATATGTTCCTTTTTTCTCCTTTATAACAGATTCAATGAAATGAAGACTATCTGGTCGAAAATCCCCGATTTGGCTGCCCAGGAGGTTAAGCTGCGTCAGAAGATCTCTCTGTTGTGTCTCATGGAAATGACCTTTAAACGTTCGGCCATTGAACGTGCCATTTCCTTTGTTGACATAGCCCAGGAGACCAAACTGCCGCCCAAGGAGGTGGAGCTGTTGATAATGAAAGCTTTGGCCTTGGATTTGGTGCGTGGCGAAATAGATCAGGTGGCCGGTGTGGTCAACATGTCCTGGGTGCAGCCGCGTGTATTGAATCGCACACAAATAGCCGGCATGGCCAGCACCCTGGACACCTGGATGGGTGCCATTACCAATATGGAGAAACTAATGGAGAATCGTGCGGCCGAAATTCTCACCAATTAGGTTACCTTCTATAATTTCCATTTTGCTTTTTGTATTAAACTTGATAAGCAAAGTATTGTGTTAAATTTGTTTTCTATTTTCAAAACTTAGCCACTAGCTTAGCTCTAATCAGATCACTTATCGGAGGAGTTTTCATTTAAGGCTATTTACAATTTAAAGAATACATCGAATAGAATTTTGGAATTTGTGTGCTTATCACTGTGTCAAATGTTGAGACAACGCAGTTTCGTTTCCGGTATGCGCGAGGTGAAGACAAATGACGGCGGCCTCCGTATGTCCTCATGAGAATCGCGACGTATGCGCTCTGGACTTGTACCCATCACAGTTGACAGAGGTATTTGCTTCCGATAGATCTCCTCTAGGACCAAACGCTCCAGTTCAAACAAATGCTCATCCCTTACGCCGGGAATCTCTTCGTGCATAAACAGGGCCAATCTAAGCAGGTACTCGCCATTATGGCCGCTCGGTCCGCGGCAGTCCACAATTTGCTGAGCAATCACAGGCAAGGGGGCTTCTCCTAGCCAATGTTGATTTTCCGGTGTGGCCACATAGACCAGAACCTCAACAGCCTCCCCACTGAAAGGTGTGTCATGAGAGGCAACGCGGGGAAAGAATTTGGTGTCCAGCGTAGCATAGCCACCTAGAAAGCCCAAGGATTAGTAGAGATTCTAATCAGTTTACACTTATTTGATCACCTACCTAAGGTGCACTCCCGCTGCTTGAGATATTCCAAAGCTGTGTGTCCCGTTATTCTGTAGGCACAGCCCCATGTGATGCCCTAAAAGCAAATAAGAAACAAAACAAAAATTAATAAATTTAAAAATAAAAAAAAAAAAAAAAATATTGCCCTCTGCACGGTTTGATCGCAACCAACCACCATCATTTTATGTTTTTTAAAATTCTCAACTCGTTTTTCGGCCACATCAGCATATAAATAGCGGCCATTCGTTTGCTTCCGCAGCCGCTTTGAGTTTTTCATGCTTGTCTCTCGGGGTTACAAAACGAGTTCCTGGTAACTCACTCATTTCTCTCACCCTGGGTAAAGTCCCCGGGCCTAGGATAGAAAGTATCAAGGTGTGAAATTTGCTTTTCGCCTATATTTCGCGGAATTGCGCCTGTGTAGTGATGAAGAAGGATTCGCAAAGAGTCTTGAATCGTTTACGCGGTTGTCTGCGAAAATGTGCCAGAGTTCAATTTTAGATATGGACGAGTTGGCGGCGGTGGGAGGGCCACCTCTTCTCGCTGTCTACACGGAATGGGGCTTACATTGAGAAATTCAAATGGCTAAGAAATACATTTTTTTTGGGTCGCTTTTTGAATAGAGTGTGGAGGGACTCAAATAGGAATGAAGAAAAGATGTAAGCATGATTGTTGAAGAAGTGAATCAGATATTAACGGGCGGCATACTAACGTGTATGCAATATAATGACCAAGTTTTCGGATTAGCGACCTGTTACGACCAGCGTCATCACATCAATCTGAAAGATGAATTGGCGCTGGATGGTACAGTTCTGGCAGCTGGCAGACCTGAACAGGCTAGTGAAAAGAAAGCCGATAGAAAAGCTCAAGATAATGGTAAATCTTTTAATGAACGTAAGGGAACGGCAGACAATAGAGTTCGGTGGAGAGGAGGAGTATTTGATGACCTGTGATTCTTTAAGGAAATAAGAATCCAAAGAAGAAGATATTTATAATTTTATTTCCCCGTAACCAAACTTTTTTTTGCGGCTCCAAAGGTATAATATGTCAGAGCCCCTAGCTTTTCTAGGATCGCCCTTCACTCTGCTCAATTCAAACAAATTCAGATGAGAAGATTCGTGCTAATACCCTAAGGATTTGTCCACCGGTGGCTATTTACTATGGAACAACTGCAGTATTCCAATATACCAATATTTCCATCTAGGGGTTGTTCTTCATGCTATTTGATTTTCACTCAAAAAAACCGAGTTAAGTTCATTTTTTACCTAATTGTCCAGAATGTAAAAAAAAAAAAAACATAAAGATTGTTTAAAAGAAAATAACATACAGTAATGGCAGACTGAGTTTACGGTTCCCACTGCATGAGTAAAATGTTTTTGTATTTTTTGTTGTTTTTTTTTTGTGTGGCTTTTTAACAAAGAATCTCTTTCCTAATAATGCACTTAGATCCTCTGCCGATTGTACATACAAGTACTATAATAACTGTGCATTCTGCAGTGCTGCTTTGTGCAATCGGCTGAAAATAACATTAAAAAATTAACAAAAAAAAAATAATTTAATAAAAAAAAGTGCGCTTGCATTGAGACTCGAACTCACGACTTCCACGTGTTAAAGCTAGGCTCTACCCTTTGCGCCACGCGGCTCTTGAACAACTGATAGCTTAACTAATGACTGGGTTCTTTAGGGTAATTTGACGCTACGTCCCGGGTATCGACCGTAGCTGACAAGGCTTAGTGTTCATTCACCCTCCAACGGAGGACCCGAGTTCCGAATCCCAGCAAGGTAAAGTTTTTAAAAGATAACACTAATAACTCCCACCACCAAAGCATTCTATGTTGACTGACTTCTCTTTGTTGTGCATATAAATTGTAAAATTTATTAGGAAATTTGACCTTAGATTTTTGGAAAAAAATCCTACAAATAAGGCAGTTATTTGCCTTATATCAAGGTTAAAATGATTTTAAAACTTAAGGTCATTAGCAACCTTAAAGTAAGGATAAGATGTCTTTGGCGCCATTTTGAGGTCAAATCGCCTAAATTTGAGGTTATTTTCAGCGGTTTTAAGCAATTTAAAGAAAGAGGAGAAGCGCCTTTTTAGAAGAAAAATTAACAGAAGGTTTTAAGCCCAGAGTCGCACAATGCTAAGACGAACACGGGAATCTGGTCACAGATACGCAAATGAAGAAGTTACTTCTCCAACCTGCGGGAAGGCGATAACGCACATAATGCCGCCTCTAGAGAGGCGAAGAACTGGTAAGGTGCATGCACCAACTTCTTTGCCGTATATGGGTTGACGAAAGCATGCCCGACGATTGGAATCTAAGTGTCCTATGCCCAATCTTTAAAAAAAAGAGACCCTGCAGTTTGCGCCAACTACCGCGGGATCAGTCTCCTTCCCATTGCATATAAGGTTCTGTCGCGTATTATTTGTGAACGTCTAAAGCCGTTTATTGACACTCTGATTGGACCTTATCAGACCAGATATTAATATTACGTCAAATCCTGGAGAAAACCTATGAGAGAAGCATCAAAAAACAACGTCTTTTTATTGATTACAAAGCCGCCTTCGACACACCGATATGGTCAAGGTTTGAAGCCTTGTCTGTCTTTGGTATACCAGCAAATTACATTCGACTTTGCATGATGACGTTGAACACCCAAAGCTCCGTCCATATAGGAACGAATATCTCCGACCCTTTGATACGAAAAGAGGTTTTAGGCAGGGGGGATACCTTACAGTTAGACTTCTTTGGTCTGCTGATGTGAGTTGACAGTGACGAAACAGTGAATTGACTGTGACTTACGATGACTTGACTGTGACTTAACAGTGACTAAACAATGACTTAACTGTGACTTGACAGTGACCAAACAGTAACTTGACAGTGAATAAAAAGTGAATTGACTGTGACTTAACGGTGACTTTGCAGTGACTTGACAGTGACTAAACAATGACTTAACAGTGACTGAACAACGAATTAACAGTGACTAACCAGTGACTAAAGGGTGACTAACCAGTGACTTGACAGTAACTTGACAGTGATTAATCAGTGACTTAACAGAATTACAGAAAAGAAGGCAGCACACAGTAGCCATTGATCTTGTTGTTGGGATTTCTAATCCTTGTTTTCTTCTTTTGTAAGAGTGCCCTTGCTGATTAAAATAACATTGAGACAGCTTGTATTTTTTAAATTAAGCCCTTGAATTTAGCATCATGTTTTACATCAAAGCCTCGTGAGTGTTAACGACACTCTCACCTTTTTTTATTTTTTAATTTTCAAAAAACAAACTCTTAAAAAATCAACCCTTAGAATCAGAGATTAAAACCATAACCGAAACCGTAACCTTTAACCGCTAAATACACTTTAAAATTTGTAACCGAAACCGTAACCGTAACCGAAAAATATAATTTTCTTATAACTGTAACCCTGTAAACTTTATCAACATAACCAGGTATCAGTACCAAAACAGAAACAAATATACGGGCTAATTTCGGTTTTTAATCAACTAGTAAAAATAACGATAGTAAAAGTGTCCATTTACTAGTATTTATTCACAAAAATTTTGTGTTTCGTTATTATTCGCCGCATTGTTGCTAATGGACAAGAAAGAAACAATGCTGCTAACTAAAATCTTTACCTTTCTTATTTTTCCTTGCATTTGTTATTACACTGTCAATTTGTTTAACGTTTGCCAAGTTAGGCTGCCTTTACACTGATTTGATGTACTTGATAGATGACACATGATAGTCTAGTGGTCCTGCCTTTTTTTTAAGTTTTAAATTTGAAAAGATTGTCAAATTCATAGAAGAATCATGATAAAATCATGTAGCAGTAAATGATATCAGTGTGAAGGCGGTCTTACTTTATTCGACTGAATGTGAATAAAGATGTGTATGAGAAAAATAATTTTGGCATGCTGTCATCTTGACAGTTAGTCAGCATGGCGACGGTAACTTGACAAGTTGCGCTGTGATCTTGACAGCGGATGGAAGAGAGAAAAGAATAATTTTTATTCGCCTTTCGATTCTTGACAAGTTTGATTGTGGACACTACTGTTACCCTAACAAATTTTAAATGTGCGATGCCTTGTACCAAGTGTTTTGTTGGTTTTCCTTACAATGCAAACATTAACTGTCCCTTTGTCCGTTTGATTTTTGTTGCAGAGATATTGCAAGAAAGATCTCACAGACACTCGCTCTGTCAAAAGAGATATTTTATACCAATAACCGTAACCGTAACCAAAACCGGAAACAGAATAAGGTTGATAACCGTAACCCGTACCGTAACATATATCCCACAACCGTAATACACCCGTAACTGGGAAAAAGCGATCGCCCAAAACAGTAACCGTAACTCTAACCGTTATTCGTTTCGGATTTAATCTCTGCTTAGAAATAGAAGAAGATGCGAACTTCAAATTTTCTAGGGGATCGAGAATTCCAGAACTATGTATCAATCCCTTCCAGTCAAGTGGATGCTGAAAACATAGCTCTTCCGCATGACCACATATTGAATTTCGGGTGTGGAGATATTTCCGTCCCGCGCTCATTTCTTGTAAATATTTGAAGATTGTGCATTTCACAGCTGCATCAGCACTGCTTGCCCAAAATTGGTAGCGTATAGACTCCTAAGTCTTTCCCAAAAATTAAAATTGTCTTTTAATGCGCTTCCCCCGTTCGCCAGAACTGGGCGAAAGTGATACAAAAATCATGATATAATGTTCTACTATTGAATTAAATTAAATAATTTTTTTGACTCGAGGGGAAACGTTAAAAGATATCAAAGTTTTTGTCTAATTACTTTGGCGTGCAAAACTTGTCTTTCTCATGACAATTGCGTTCTTTTGTCTTTTATTTATTTGCTTACCTCTTTGTCCTCCACCAGCGTTGCGACACGTCCAGGCTGTAAAGAAAAACAACAACAAAGAAATAAATTATTTGTCTATAGGCAAAGTTCTTGATCGTATAAATATGACGATTTAATGTACAGCTCAATTCAGTGGCAGACAAAGGCAAAGGGAGAAGCACGCCTGGGCGATTTGTTTACTTTTTTCCGTAAATCTGCGCTATGTAACCAAGATGGACCTTGACATATTTTTCGACATTGTGAATATTTATATATTAAAATGTTTTCAATGGATGTTGCGCAAAAAAAAAAAAAAAACAATATCAGTATGTATGTACCGTATGAAAAGAAAACATTAAGAATGGTTTTTAGATAAAATAACAAGTTGAATAAATGACAACTCTGAAAGATAAAAAAATATTGACGAACAAAGAGCCAAGTTTAATTGATTTCTTTTTGGTGTTCTTTGCTGATTTGTTTTTTTTTTTTTGTTCTAGCTATGGAATTTTTCAGAGTTTGAGTGAGCATATATGGGAGTACATCTGTTAGGCGTTCGTACATGTATGGAAGCAACTGACACCTCAGTATAGGTTTATGTAAGAAATGACACATTGTGTTTGCACAACTTTGCATTTGTTTCAAGCTCTTCAAACACTCTAATAATTTGCACAAATATTGCGTTTGTTTTAATAAAAATAATCGCATGATCTGGGCGGCCAATGGCGATCATCAAAGCGGTAAACTATAAAAATGTATTATGAAGCAAATGAGAATTGCTTCTCAAGCTTTATTGCATGTGACAACTAGTTAAAACCAGATGTTGTCAGCATCAATTCATAAGTGTATTGTACAATGGGTACAAAAAGTAGATTATCACAAGATTAGATCAAATTGGTTGAGCTTAACTTGTGGGCTTTTGTAGTTGCAGCTTGCTTTAAGAATTCAAAATTTTTAAAAATAAAAACGAATTTATACAAATAAATAATTCCGGAAATCCTCCCAACGAAAAGTGGTAGCCAATGGGCTTGCCAATCATTGAAAACATAATGTAAAAGGAAACATAGCGTCATCGCCAGTTTTGAGGGGTGACTTTCATATCAATCTAATCTACTGATGTTGCGAATAAATTTACACTTTACTCTAAAACTAAAATCTTCAATCCGCCTTCTACGATGTATATACTAGACTTGGGTCTAGCTATTTCAATGCTTTTATATTGGGTCTTATATCCTGAATCCGAAGTAACTTAGAAACACTTAACTTTTTTATTTATCTTCCAACAAAAATCCAAGAAAAACTTAAAAAGAAATTTATTGTGCTTTAAAGAGAATCTAAAGCTGTCTGCCTGTATCTTGGGACCTTACTGTCTACAACTCCCAGCTTTTACACTAAATAAAGTGCTATCCAAAAACCCACAAACTTACCACCCCTATCCCACCCACTTCCCGCCACATCCCACCCACTTCCCAGTGGGCATCCCGGCGGTATTTTCAACATTGGAAAATGAAAACACAAATGAATTCTTATTTTGGCCCTTCAAACTGAGTTTCAAATCAATCGGATGAATAATAGTTATTTTGCACGTAGAATTTTCCGGGCATTTTCACGCCTGGGGCGGATTTTCCGACATTGAAAAATCACAATTCAAATTATTTCGTATTCTGTCCTTACAAACCGAGTTTCAATCCAATCGGATGAAAAATAGTATTTTTCATGCAGAATTTTCTGGGAATTCGCCAATTTTCCAACATCGGAAATCACATTTCAAATTATTTCGTATTCTATCCTACAAACCGGTTTTAATCAATCGATGAAAATTTTGAGATGCGGCCATTTTTCTCGTGGGCGGTTTGTCAAAAATCGGGAAAACACTTGTCGAATTTTCCAAAACCACGTCTTAGTACTCACTTTCACCACTAACAGAAACTCCTGTCCAAATTACAGCCCTCCATCGCTTACCGTTCAGGCTGTGCAATGATTGCCAATCAGTCAGTGAGGACACTCTCTTTTATAGATATAGAGATAAAAATCTCGTGTAACATGTGAGTTAGCAAACTCCTCTGAAACGGCTTGACCGATTTTAGTGAAATTTTTTTTAACCATATTTTGTAACGCTAACTGATTTGTGCTGAATTGACTTTAGGCTGTTAGGCTGCCTTCACACTGTTCGACACATGAGACCTGACGTCTAGTAGTCCTACTTTTTGTTAGGTTTTAAATTTGAATAGCTTGTCAAATTCATAGAATTTTATGGGGAAATACATGCCTACTAGATTATCATGTCTCATGTGTCGAACAAGTGTAAAGGCGCCCTTAGAGTAAACAATGCCAGCAACACGTAGGGGTGGCTATTTGGGCCGTCGGACGAATGCACCAACACATATGCGAAATGTTAGGGCATGGATGTGAAATGTAGGTGGGAAGTGGTTGGTAAGTGGCTGGAAAGTGAGTTGGATGTGGGTGGAATTCGGGTGGTAATTGGGTGGAAAGTTGGTTAGAGTTGGAGGGAAAACCCAGCAGCGAAGTCGTAATGGGAATAAGTCATAAGTTTTTTTTATACAGATACAGGTGGCAATTAACGTCTTAGCTACCACCACATTGCTTCTTGAGGGACATATCAAAAATTATTGTGTTTTCAAATGAAGCTTAACAGAAAACTGTGGGATGGTTTATAAGTTGCGAGATGACAAATCTTTTTTTTAAGATTTCTAAGCTCATTTCAATTTCATTTCAATCTCGTTTTTAAAGGATTGCAAGATTTTCAAAAAAGAGATTTTTAGTCTAGATTTTAGTTTGATTTTTATTTTTAGTGTAGGCAGATGGCAAATTCAATTCAATACAAGTAAAATCTTATACGTTTTGTCACCAGCGAGTGCAATGGCGCAACGCGTTGAGACGCCATTCCAGTTCGAGTCACTGTAGAGTTAAGTTAATTTTCAAATACAAATTAATACTATTCGTTGTTTTCGGAACAAAATATATGGTTGGAAAATTTATTTACCAAAAAAAATATAAATTTATGTGTTTAATTTTAATATGATATTAAATATTTGCTCCACATTTCACCCACATAATTGCTGATGCATATTTAACTAAATTTAGATTTAAAAATTCATTTAAAAAAAAAAAAAAATTATTTTTTCTTACATGCCCCAACCGAGATTTGAGCTCACGTCTTTATGCTTATCAAACGAATGTCTACACCTCTACGCTATTGCCGGTCAAATCAAGCGCGCAGCTAAATGTGCGTTTTCTGCCAAACGTATTTTTAGACCTCAGCAGCACAAAAATGTATCCAAGAATGTGCTCAGATAACATCCATTAAATGAATATTGTGGACAAATTATTGAATAAAATTTAGCTAAATTATAAAAGCGCCACTCGTGCCACGAGAGACTTGTTATTTGTTTGTCAAAACGCTGATAACACACGCCACCCAGCCAAATAGATAATCTGACAACGGGCTGTTTTTAGTCAACTAATGTTCACTCACCTTTTCCTCTGTGCCTCGATGCGTAACATTGCCCTGCCAGAAGCGTCTTACATATCCGCGTATGTAGCCCGTGATGCATTTGCTGTAGTTGAATCCTGGTAGCCAGCAGAGTGACCCATACCCAAAGATCCAACAGGCGGGCACATGGTTATTGTTATT
>JAEIFU010004566.1:0-12380 GCA_018904235.1 Lordiphosa stackelbergi | reverse complement strand
GTTGTCAGCTTTAAAAATAATTTAAATAATTGTTTGCAAGCAATTTTTTTTTAGTTTCAAACAAAATGCTTAACGTGTGTCGTATAAGATGCACTAAATTATTAAACTTTAAATGAATATGGAGCATTAAAACTCAATTATATCGAAAAAATTTTTAAATAAATTGGGCCGCGACATAATTAGAATTTGTTGACAACCCTGTTTGTGTAAATGAGAGTGGAAATTATAACTGTTAAAATTTATGAGAAATGTACAAATAAAAATTAAAAATGCCAGTGGCTGCATTGATAGCTTTGGATGTTGCTAGAAGAAGGACTTTGGCGATAGAGAAAATTCGTCGCAAGAACCTCAGAAATGCATCCAATCCACTTACCATTTCTGATGAAGCGTAAGAAGCTTACTCTGCTTGTTTTACTGCATTTTTTAACAATTTTATTTTCTATACTAGTTTTCTGTATAACTATCGTATGGACACAGATACCTTTGTTATGATTTTTAACATAATAGAGACCGATATCCCCAGGACATCAGTTCCCCCAGTATTGCAACTGGCTGTAGCCCTACGGTTTTTAGGTGTCGGCTCTTTCCAACGAGTCATTGGAAAGGATGCAGACTTGGCGATTTCAAGACCCATCGTTTGCAAAACTTTGTGGAAAATAATTCCATTATTAGAGAGAAAACTTTGTCCTCGTTTTATAAAATTAGAGCAAACATCTGAACGGCTTGCGGCATCGAAGCGCCACTTTTATACGAAATTTCGGATTCCAGGAGTAATTGGGTGCGTGGATGGAACGCATGTCAAAATTTTTAAGCCACCTGACAACGAAAATCACTATTTGAACCGAAAAGGCTATTTTAGTCTTAACGTTATGATTGTAAGTATAGTTCAAGCGGCCTCATTTTAGAATTAGATTTTTATTTATTTTTTAATTACTTAGATATGTGATTATGAAATGCGGATAATTTATGTCGATTCTACAATGCCTGGAGCATTCGACCATCGCATACAGGCCAGCAACCACAGCCACAGCATCCTCAGTTGCAGTCAGGGTCTCGATTTGGCATGGCCCACCGCCAGTGGCTCTGGCCTCCTTTTTATTTTTGGAAATTTTGGCCCGGATGCTCATCTTCCAGTCTTTCCAAATCTGAGGAGGATTATTATGAAATTATTTTCTTTGAAAAAAAATGCACTTTTAATGTACGTACCCGGCGCCACTCTTCTAGTGTTTTTTCTGGCGGGCCAATGCTGTTCAAATCAGCATGTAGGTCTTCCCAAGCCTTCGCCACTGCCACTCTATCGCCTTTGGTGAAACCTTTCGCGATATCCGGGTGCTTCTCCATAAAGGCCAGCATCACGGCCTCTTGCTCCGGAGTTCTATGATTTCCCCTATAAAACAATTTTTAATTTTAAAGACAAAAATATATTTTAAAAGCGTACTTACATTTTTCACAACTGTTTACTTGTCTTCTTCTTCTTTATTTGACGTTCTCACAAAACAGAGTATATCGATAGGTTTTTTTTCGATAATTCGTTAATATAACCACTTAAATCATGTTTTATTAAACTGCTAATTTATCCACACAATCTTGTTAAATTTATACTTCTTTTAAGCCTATAAGCTTTTAATTTTGATAAGCAAATTAAAACTCCGAAAATGTAATTGTCATAATTGGAATAAGTTGGCAGGTTTGCTCATTGTTGCTTTCTGCTGCTGTCAGACTTTTGCATTGTTTTGGTGGACAATATTTTAAAATTAATTTTTATTACTTAAAACCCATCAAATCTTTAATGATATTAATGCAATTCGATCAGTTAAGCATTCAAGTTTAGTTCCTCATTATTATATTTGACTTAACTCTTTTTATGAGCAAAACATTGGCCAAATGTCGCCACAAAGTTTGCAACATTTGAAAACAACCAAAAGAGGTTTCAGGAACACCGACAATTGCTTTTGGGTTGCTTTCGGGTTGTTAGAGGTTTGTAGAACACGGCCGAAATGTTGAGACAAGCTATTTCAAGTGTATCACAACTTCGGTACTGACGAAATTAGCTTTGCCTTTCTCGTTTTTTATGTATTTTGTATATCATCATCTTTTGTGATCTCTATGTTTTTGTGACCAATGCGCCAATTTATAGTACCTATGTATCTGTAGCGTTGGGATAAAACCGAAATAAAATTAAATTAAATTAAAGAGACTGGCATAGTAGCAGCCGAAGCATCGGCCAAGAGCTGGGCATGAGTCATCAAACCGTTATAAACCATTTGAAGAAGCTTGGATTCAAAAAGAAGCTCGATGTATGGGTGCCACACGACTTGACGCAAAAAAACATTTTTGCAACAAAATCGACCCGTTTTTGAAGCGGATGGTGACTGGCGATGAAAAGTGGGTCACTTACGACAACGTGAAGCGCAAACGGTCGTGGTCGAAAAGCGGTGAAGCTGCTCAGACGGTGGCCAAGCCTGGATTGACGGCCAGGAAGGTTCTTCTGTGTGTTTGGTGGGATTGGCAGAGAATCATCCACTATGAGCTGCTCCCCTATGGTCAAACGCTCAATTCGGACCTGTACTGTCAACAACTGGACCGCTTGAATGCAGCACTCATGCAGAAGAGGCCATCTTTGATCAACAGAGGCCGAATTGTCTTCCATCAGGACAACGCCAGGCCACACACATCTTTGGTGACGCGCCAGAAGCTCCGGGAGCTCGGATGGGAGGTTCTTTTACATCCACCGTATAGTCCGGATCTCGCACCAAGTGATTACCACCTATTTCTGTCCATGGCAAACGAGCTTGGTAGTCGGAAGTTGGCCACAATAGAGTCCTGTGAAAATTGGCTCTCCGAGTTTTTTGCCAATAGGGAAGCGAGCTTCTATAGGAGGGGCATTATGAAGTTGGCATCTCGTTGGGAACTCGTCATCGAACAAAACGGCGCATATTTGACTTAAATCGCATTATTATAACCAATTTTATGAACAATTGAAAATTCTATAAAAATACCGCAAGACTTTTTTGACAACCTTATATTTTCCATTTCTTATACGCTGAATATATTAGAGATATTTGTTTGGCAATGTTGTTACTAAACCACGGTTTTTGACTAGATCTCAATATTTTCTTTTTAATGGGTATGAATGCCTCGAATAAATTTCCTGTAAACAATTGGAGCGATTCTAATTGAGAATTCACATCAGTATATCTATATATTTCCTCCCAGCTATATTTTAAAAATTCATCATTTAGCAGCCCCATGTCAATATTTTTTAAGTCTCTATACCATATAGTTTCGTCACTCTTTTTGGGACTAAAATCATACGTCAAGAAAATTAAGTCATGCTTAGAGAATACTGGCACTGATGATATCTGATCATATAATAGAACCTTATCTGAATCATTTACAAAAAATACGTCTAGTAAAGTGTCAGATGTGTTTGTGTAGTGCGTAGGTATGCTTGAGTTGACTAAATTCATTCCTAAAGAAGTCATTTCATCTGCTAAATTTCGTTCAGTCAACATATTACTATTCAGGTCTCCAGCTATTATAATGTCAGTAAAGTCCAAAGAAAAGGTCGAGATTACATCAATTACGTCAGTATAGTCAGTATAACAATTTGGCCTGTAAAGGCAGCCAATTAGCAATTTCATTTCATTTGTAAGTCCCATTATTTGTATAAAAAGATATTCAATTGCACTTTCAGGTGGGTGTTTGCAGATTACTTTAGAATTTAGCTTTTTTCGGACAAATATGGCAACACCTCCAGCATGGCCTTCACGATCAGATCGATAAACATCGAACCCATCACACAAAATTAAATTATCACAAAGTTGAGGGACAAACCACGTTTCTGAAACACAGATAACATCTACATTTGACTTCACAAACAAATACCTAAATTCCTCTATTTTTTTGAACAAACTCTGTGCATTTATGTGACAAATTTGAATGCCATTTCTTTGATGAGCCAAAACATTGACCATGATATTACTGTAGGTTGTGGATCTATTTATGTTATTAACCATTGTTTAGCATTTAAATAAACTATCAGTAGCACACGCAATGTACATAAAACAAAAACATGATAATTCCTAATTAACTCACATAAATTAATACACATACTTAACCTAACTTTAAGAGAAAAGTAGCCTTTAAATTTTCTTGCTAAACTGCAACATTCAATCAAGAAATAACTCATGATCAGCTACGGCATCAACACGAGGTGAAGAGACCGCTTTGGATGTTGGTGAGCAGTCATTTCCAGATCGATCCCTAAAACACTGCAGCTCTTGCTTGTTTTTAACGCAGACATATTCCTTGCCCCCACGCTGCTTGACATGAACTGAACCATTACGAGTAAATACAGCCGTCAATGCTTTAAGTTTTTTCAACCTCATTGCCTCCTTGAATATCTCGTAGTTGTTTTTAATTAGTTGTTCATTTATATAAAAGGGGGCTTCAGAATCAATACCTAAGACATTAAGGCTCAGTGGTTGCTTAGCATTTCTCCGGTGCTTTCCCACCGCATTAAGAAGTTTAATTTTGTCTCTAATACTATCGAACTTTACAACAATTACTGGGTCAACAAGAGACCGATCTGAATGCCTACACACAAAAAAAAAAATTGTAAATGTAACATTTTTCGTTTTTGACTAAAAATTTTTGATTTAATGATTTTTTCTGGTTGAGTTTACCAATTTCAACGTATAATCAAGACATAAGTCATTTAAAATTAACTATGTGTCCCTTTGATTTCAAAATGCTAACAATTTTTATTTGCAAATTTCGTATGCGCTATTTACATGGTGAGAGTGAGGAATTAGAACTTGAGAATTGCAAGCAGGCAATTATGCAAACATTTTCTGCACACATTAGAATCGCATTCACTATAAGTAAGCTTTTAGTTGCCCTGACTCAGACGCACGGCGTGGCCCAGTCGTCTGGAACGTCAGTCACATCGAATTTCAGTGCAAGGTAACCGAGTTCGAATCATCACAGAGTAAGTAAAAGTTTTTCAATTAATAAATGTTAGTTAATTTAATTGGTTGTTTTTCGGAATAACAAAATTATTCAGGCAACCAGCAGCGCAGCAGTGCGCAGTAATTTGATTTTTTCCTTTTATACAAAAATCAAAAGTGCAGACATTTTGTTATTAAATGGAAAAACTTTTGGGCGAAAATCAAAGACGTAAATTGGTGAATTTACCAATGAAAAATGTTGCATTTACCAACGTTTTTTTTTTGTGTGTAGGCTTAAACCTGAAGATCTCCTTTATTTTTGATAGCGGAGTAAGGTTGAAAGAGAAAAAGAGATTATTGACTATGCTTTTTAAGTTTTCGTCTTCCATTATGGGCACCCTGTGCAATCTTAAGTTATTGGCAACAATTGAATTTTCCTCAGCAAGAAACCTGGCCTCTAGTCTCGCCTCGAGTTCTCAAAGTTTATCCCGCAACGCCTGAATGTTTTCAGCTTCCAAAAGTTGAACCCGCCGAGCCAGCTGCTCCATCTCACCCATGATTCCATTAAGTTTGGTTTCCATTTCGCGCATAATCCTATCCTCTGTCTCCTTCATACTGCAACTAATATGCTCCGCCTGTTCAGCAAAGCGTTTGTTGATTAGCTCGATGAGCTGCGGTGAGGGGGCATCCGAAGTACGAGCTGCCTTTATATCCACAGATCACTTCGTACACGCTTTGGTGCAGATCCAGAAGCTTTCATAGCGGTAGATGTTAATGTTTGTTTGTTTAAGGTACGAGTGAGCGTCTGTTGCTTGTTGTTCTGCCTACGAAACGCGTTTGTTGTTGTTATTGTTATGCTTTCTAAGCGCTCTCACAAGATCCACAACCAGGAGAGAACAGGCAACGGCTTATTGAGAGTCAGAGAGCAGCTTCTAGAAGTTCGATGGCCAAAGGTCGTAGTTGCGCGCACACAAGAAGACCAAACAATTTTGGTTGCAATTAATATTGTTTTTATACCCTGTACCCATTAAAAATGGGTAAAAGGGGATCATGAAGTTGTGCAAATGTATGTAACAGGAAGAAGGAAACATTTCCGACCCTATAAAGTATATATATTCTTGATCAGCATCAACAGCCGAGTCGATTTAGGCATGTCCGTCTGTTCGTCTGTCCGTCTGTCCGTCCGTCCGTCCGTCCGTCTGTCCGTCCGTCCGTCTGTCCGTTTGTCTGTATGAACGCGTCGATCTCAGAGATGGTAAAAGATAGGGGTTTGACATGTATGGGACAAATGCTTCTTTTATCTGTACGCTGATCAAGTTTGTTTCAAATTTTGGCCACGCCCCCTCCCGCCCCCGCAATTTGGAAAAAATGTTATATCTCCCACAGTTTAGAAGATAGACGATTCGTACTTTCTAGAGATAGTTAGTAATTTACAAAATGAATCGATTTGCCACAGAAATGATAAAGATCGGATGAACGGTTCAGAAGTTATGAGCAAAAATGCGAACCGAGCCCCCCCGCTACCACCCGACCCACCTTAAAAAACGTTGCATACTTTTCGGATGGTCACCCTAAGGAACGCAGGAGCACTGTTAAACATGTTTTTTCATGAGTAACGGGTTTATTGAAGTCGGGCTACTTGACTGCAACGGTCTTACTTGTTTAAATATTGCACTATGCATGGACAGCAACTTTGCACATAAATAAATAGATCGCTACCGTAACTATTGTGATATTAGTTCAATAAAAATCAATTAACTGTTGGTGATTTGTTAAAATTTTTGGTTTTATTACGGAGCGAATTTATTGAATATATATATGAAAATAATACTGTTTTTCCAAAAGTTTTCGAAATACTTGAAAGTTTAAGTCCATTTTTGGATCATTATCTGTCTTTCAAGATTGGGTCAAAAAAAGACATACATACATAATATTATTTTTATTAATGCAGGATGAACTGTTTCACGGCAGGCAGTTTGGTTAAGATGTTGAGTAAGCGAAAAAAGGACTGAAAGTTGCTCATATTAATGCATAGAGTCTTGCGAAGAAAATGGATGAATTTAGATATGTTTTTGTTAATTCTGATGTTGATGTTATCTGTGTGTCCGAGACGTGGTTTCTGTCTGACTATAGCGACTCGTCCATTGAATGTGAGGGATATATTGTTTATCGGGCAGATCGTATTGGACATGCTGGAGGAGTCGTGATCTATGTCAACAAGCGTCTGAACTGCAGACTAATTGAAAGACATCCAATAAACAGCCCAATTGAATTCCTGTTTTTAGAAATATCGAATAAAGACTTTAGATCCAAAACATTTATAGGCCTAATCGAAATATTGAGTACGCATACTTAATTGAAACTGTCTTGCAACTTTCCACTCGATATGTAGATGTGATTCTGGCCGGTGATCTGAATAGTAATCTTTTGTGTGAAAATCATCTTGTTGACAGTTTTACATCTGTAGGTCTGGATGCAGTTAATATAACAACTCCCACACACTTTTCAACTACGTGCAATACTCTTTTAGATATTTTTTTTGTTACTGATGCAACCAAAATCCTACTATCGGGGGTGCCACAGAAACCTCTTCCAACCAAATTCCAACCGAATTCCAATTCTTAGGTGCCACAGAAATTTCTATTGGTTGGTTTCAAACCTCTAATGTTTTGTAAAGAGATTTTGCAAAGCTCTTTTCTCACTAGCGCCTTTTGTCGAAGTGGCGCCCTCTACAGCTAGCGGATTAAAGGCTAGCGAATTGAGGGCTGGAAACTAATTAGTCATATTTGGCGCCAACAAATTTTAAAATTTTGCGTTATATTGGTGGAGAATGCGACTTAAAATTGAATTATTATTTAAAAATGCATCATAAAACATATAACACAATCAAAAAATTTCAGTTAATCAGTAAATTAACCCACATCCAAAAACAGGGAAATTTTTTGGCGAGAGTTTCAGCCCTGTTTTTAGAGATGGAACATCAATTGGAACATCTGGTGCTCCAACTAGATTTTCTAATTAGAAAATGAAGTCTCTAGAAGTTCTGTGGCACCAACGAATTTTTCGAGAGATTTACAAACCAACCGTCGGCAAAAATCTCTAGAGATTTCGTGGCACCCCCGTATATGACCAGGTTTCCGTGCCAAATCTCCAGACATGACTTAATTTTCTTGACCTACGACATAATTCTAGACCATAGTAGCCATAAAATAGAGTATAGAGACTTTAATCACATTATCTACACAGACCTTGAGACTGATATACTACTTTGTGACTGGTCACTGATTTATCAATCGCCTAAAGCAGATGTTCAGCTTGAGATCTTGCACAGCTATTTGACCCGTCTGTTTGATAAATTTATTAAACTCAAGACTAAAATAATAAAGCCTTCAGTACAACCATGGTTAACAAATGAAGTAAAAAGACTCATTATCCAACGAAATTCTTCGTATAACAGGAGGAAGCGATATAAAACAAATGACATGCTAATGGAATACAAAAAGCTTAGAGGTTGGGTAAGAAGTGCAATATATCTCGCTAAGCGTGACTACTATGATACAAAGTTTACGGGAGCCATATCGTCTGGAAAAACTTGGAAAGAGCTTAAGAAGTGTGGAGTCTTTTGTAAAACGTCTAAGCCAAGTACAAATATTGATGTAGATAGCCTAAATGAACAATTCGTGCAAACTCAAGTACCTGATGCTCCATGCAATTCGTACCTGAGTGCTCCATCTATCTGTGATAATAGCTTTAGTTTTGTGAATGTCAGTCCTAGTGATGTCTTAAAAAAGTGTTCTTAGGGTAAAGTCTAATGCATCCGGAATTGACAATATTAGCCCTAAGTTTGTTAAACTACTTCTTCCGTTCTTATTAGATCACCTTACGCACATCTTTAATACAATAATTATGACTTCTTCTTTTCGTGAAATGTGGAAGCGAGCCAAAATCCTCCCAATACCAAAAGCCAATGGGCAATTCAGACCCATTTCGATTCTTCCGTTTTTGTCAAAAGTCCTGGAGCACTTAATGGCAGTAAAAGTTCAGACATATCTCACTTCGAATATGCTAATGTGCGACCAACAGTCTGGATTTCGTAAAAAGCGTAGCTGTACAAAAGCCTTAATAAACATTGTAGAGGAGGTTCGTGGACAGTTAGATGATGGTAAATTTACTTTTTTAACACTTCTTGATCACAGTAAAGCTTTTGATATTGTCAACCACGGTATTCTATGTACCAAGCTGAGAAGATTTATAATTTCTCGCAAACTGCTACGAAACTGCTAAAATCATATCTAGCAAATGGATCCCAAGCAGTTGTCTCTGGCTCATCCATTTCCCAATTCAAGATTTTTGCTTTAAAGTAGAGCTTTTGGCGTGACGCTTTTTGGTTAGAGCTTTGATAGTAAAGCTATTTTGATTTAGTACTGAGCTTTGTTCTAATGCATAGTGGCTGCAATAATTTATGCTACATCTCCTTTTTTCGCAAAAAAAAAAAATAATTTATTGTTCTTTTTTTTTAAATGTTTTCTATAATTAAAACAGAATTAGACATCTCAGCATAGGCTGGGATTCACGTACCCAATGGGTTACGCTCTGTTGCCCTATATCTTTTTTTTTGTTGAAGATAAGAGATCTTAATATTAATACAAGTTTGATCTTAGTCTAATAATTTTACTCTGTCTAGGTTTACAATTTGTGTTTTATTTTTATTGTCGCTTATTGTTATATTGTTATTTTTTCCTATTTCTACTACCTTATATTTTTCTAAGTATTGAGGGTCTAATTTATGGCCTGTCTCATTCTTTATTAAAACTAATTGCCCTATTTTAATTGCTACCTCATTTGTTTTTCTATCATAATTTTTCTTTTGTTTTTCCTTATATCTGTCTAACATGAGCCTTGCTTTATTTTGTGCTATTTGTAGCTTATACTTGATTTCTTTGTTGTAATCTTCTAAATTATAGACTGGGTAATTGATTGTATATGAAAATGGAAGGTCGGTTGGTTGTTTACCGAAGATCAATTCAAAAGGACAATAGCCATGTACTCTGGATGGAGTAGTATTAAAACAAAATGTAAAGTATTGAAGATACCCATCCCAATCATATTTGTTTATTGATATGTATGATCTTATATACTCGTTGAATGTTCTGTGGCTTCGCTCGATTGTTCCTAGTGTTTGATGATGATGAGAACACTCAGGGTCCGCCGACGAGGTCAGACGTGTTTTTCTCGAGCTCCGTTTATAAACGTTATAAAAGTGTTCAAATCGGTTATTTAAATAAATTCTTCGACCCGCGACAAAAGACGCTATTGGACTTTCATAAGCACTCGTGCTTATGTTGTCCAATTATATCTAATTTGTTGATCTTTAATTAAATCATATTTAATTAAATGACAACGTACAAGTGCTACAAATGCAACTGGCAAAAATACCAACAACACCATGAGTCAGAGTGAACTCGCTGCTCAAATGCAACAACAGCAAGACGATCGCCGACTATCAATACACCGCAACAATGCTTACTTTGCAGTAGTTTCTCCCGACCCCACCAGCACGCTAAAACCAACCAGCACTGCGAACGTAAGCTCTCTTTCTCCAGCTCCGACAATCAACTTTAACATGCACAACAACAACAAGTATGCAAAATAAATCGATCACCACCAACCATCTTCCAAAAATGTCAACGCAGCACGCACTCCCACCAACACAAACACAAGGAACCACAACACCAAACACACGCTCATATGTGCAGACTGGCATCGATCGGTATGTACAAATAAACAAACGAAAACTAAGCCCACAAAACAAAAAAAAGCGGCAATACTCCAAAAATTAACAAAACAAGCAATTTACCTGTGGACAAAGATCCCCTAACTGGAAATAGGTTCCAAATTCTCGGCAAACATCTTGATGCTGAGTGCGATGAAACGGCTCCAACTGCCGCAAAACCAAGGCCTCCACCATTCTATATAAGAGATAACAACTGCGCGACCCTAGTTACAAGGATCCCACTAATCGGCAACAACAACTTTTATGTGACATCAGTCAGCAAAGGCAACATACAAGCTCCAAGTTAACACCGAGGAAAACTATCGCACTGTCGAAAAATACTTAAGAACTGAAAACAAAAACTATTACACCTACCAACTAAAAAGCTGCAAAGGCCTACAAGTGGTAATCAAAGGCATTGAATCAAGTGTACTATCAACGGAAGTCGGTAATGCCTTAGAAGATAAGGGATTTAAAGTCAAATCCGTAATAAACCTTATGAACAGAGACAAAATACCCCAGCCACTATTCAAAGTTGAGCTAAGTCCAGAAGACACAGCTTCCAAAAAAAAATGCTGTGCACCCAATATACAACTTACAGTTTTTATTGCACCGCAGAATAACTGTAGAGGAGCCCCACAAACGTACAAATCCAGTGCAATGTGCCAATTGCCAAGAGTTTGGGCACACTAAAGCCTACTGCGCTCTGCGACCTGTTTGCGTAGCATGCGGAGAAGCTTCACAACACTGCTACATGTCCTGCCAGCAAGGAGGACAAGTCTGTAAAAATGCAGTAACTGTGGAGGCAATCACACTGCAAATTACAGAGTTTGCTGAGTCTACAGATCTGAAGAGCAGGATTAATACGCGCATCAGAATTCGCACGTTCCAATGGAAACCGTAATCTACACCCTCGCCAATCGACTCCTGGAGTATTCTTTACCAAAGCTGCTAGATCGTCATTTGCCCCATCAGTACCACCCAAGGCGTTTCTTTTGCAAGTGCATTAAAATTAGGAATGGATAGACCCTCACCCACAGCCTTACGAAACACGAACTGAGCCGGCTCTGCCAACAATTAACAAACAAGCGGAACAACCATCAAACTATAGTAGATTAGAAAACATGTTCCTATCGTTGCAGCAAACACTGCAGGATTTCATAGTATACATGCAAAACACAATGCAAGAACAAATGAGGAATCAAGGCATCCTCATTCATCTCGCCTCGCGACAATCTAAATAATGGCTCTCCTAAGAGTTTCACTCTGGAATGCAAATGGCATTCCTCGACACAAATTGGAGTTGTCAAAATTTCTCGAAGACAACGAAATCGACATAATGCTTCTTGCGGAAACTCATCTGACGGACGGATACAACTTCCAATTATCGGGAGTATGCATTTTACGGCACAAATCACCCAGATGGTAGGCCCATGGCGGAACTGGCATCCTTGTCAGAAACCGCATTAAGCATTACCCAATACCGGGATTTTCGCAAAACTACCCCACACAAGCCACATCCAATATGTGTAGAAGCAAACGAGGGCAATATCACCTTGTCAGCGGTTTATTGTTGTCCACCACGCTTCCGCAATATCAAATCAATTTCTAGATTTCTTTAATACCTCGGTCAACGCTTTTTAGCAGCGGGTGAC
>JAEIFU010004565.1:0-12428 GCA_018904235.1 Lordiphosa stackelbergi | reverse complement strand
GATTTATTCTTCTTTACTTCTTGATTGGCCCGATGCATGCATCACAACCGTTCGACGGTCTCGGCCGCTGCCAACAAGAATGTCCGCCAGTCGCTTCTGCTCCGTGCGAGCTGGGACCAATTGGTCAAACTAAGCTTGGCAATGTCTGCCCGAACCTGGTCATCCCATCTCAGTCGAGGTCTCCCCGCCTGCCTCTTCCTCCGAAGTCAGCCGCCTTCGAATAATAAGCTTTCCTTACTGGAGCTTCTTCGTCCATCCTGGTGACATGTCCTAACCAGCGCAGCCGCTGTTGCTTTATGCGCTTGACCAGACAGGTGTCCCCATAGAGCTCATACAGTTCGTCATTTTTTAGTCATCGCCAATATTTAAAGGTCCATAAATCCTCCGAAGAATCTTTCGTTCAAACACGCCAATCGCCGCTTCAACCGCTGCTGTCATTGTCCATGCTTCTGCGCCATATTGCAGGACTGGGATGATTAGCGACTTGTATAGGGCTAATTTTGTTCTTCGCTTGAGGTCTCTGCTCTTGAGCTCTCTACTTAGCCCGTAGAAGCATCGGTTTGCAAGAGTGATCCTTCTTCGGATTTCCAGACTGATGTTGTTGTCGCTGGTTATCGTCGTTCCGAGGTAAACAAAATCCTCAACAACTTTAAAGTTGTATTCTCCCATTGTAACAAATTGTCCAAGACGCAAGGACTTTTTGTCCGCGGATACAAGGTATTTCGTCTTGTCCTCATTCACCGCTAGACCCATCAGTTCTGACTGCCTCTCAATCTCTGAAAACGCCCTGCTTACCGCCCGTTCGTTTTTGCCGATGATGTCGATATCATCGGCATATGCGAGTAGCATTAGATCTTTATGAATAAAGGCGCCCGTTCTGTTGGCATGTGGGCACTGGCGCAGTATATATTCCATCAGTAGATTGAAGAAGTCGCACGATAAGGTATCGCCCTGCCTAAAACCTCTCTTGGTATCAAATGGTTCGGAAAGGTTCTTTCCTATTTTGACGGAGCTTTGTGTACTTCTCAACGTCATCATGCAAAGACGGACGTACTTTGCTGGTATACCAAGGGTAGACAAGGCTCCAAAACCTATAGCGTCGCAAACATGGAGCAAAAATAAAGAGAAAATACGGCATATTTTACAGTACTACTACGATAAAGGCAAAAATGCATCTCATGCTGCCAATAAAATTTGTGCAGTTTATGGACCCGATACAGTTTCCATTTCCACCGCACAACGATGGTTTCAACGTTTTCGTTCTGCGCAGAGGTGATCGAAGATGCGCCACGGTCCGGAAGGCCTGTCGTCGAAAATTGCGATAAAATCGCTGAATTGATCGAAAGAGACCGGCATAGTAGCAGCCGTAGCATCGGCCAAGAGCTGGGCATGAGTCATCAAAACCGTTATAAACCATTTGAAGAAGCTTGATTCAAAAAGAAGCTCGATGTATGGGTGCCACACGACTTGACGCAAAAAAACATTTTTGCCCGTATGGATGCATGCGAATCGCTTCTGAATCGCAACAAAATCGACCCGTTTTTGAAGCGGATGGTGACTGGCGATGAAAAGTGGGTCACTTACGACAACGTGAAGCGCAAACGGTCGTGGTCGAAAAGCGGTGAAGCTGCCCAGACGGTGGCCAAGCCTGGATTGACGGCCAGGAAGGTTCTTCTGTGTGTTTGGTGGGATTGGCAGGGAATCATCCACTATGAGCTGCTCCCCATGGCCAAACGCTCAATTCGGACCTGTACTGCCAACAACTGGACCGCTTGAATGCAGCACTCATGCAGAAGAGGCCATCTTTGATCAACAGAGGCCGAATTGTCTTCCATCAGGACAACGCCAGGCCACACACATCTTTGGTGACGCGCCAGAAGCTCCGGGAGCTCGGATGGGAGGTTCTTTTGCATCCACCGTATAGGCCGGATCTCGCACCAAGTGATTACCACCTATTTCTGTCCATGGCGAACGAGCTTGGTAGTCGGAAGTTGGCCACAAGGGAGTCCTGTGAAAATTGGCCTCCGAGTTTTTTTCCAATAGGGAAGCGAGCTTCTATAAGAGGGGCATTATGAAGTTGGTATCGCGTTAACACCTAACAAAACAAAAAAATTTAAATCATATATACACTTATACACAACATAAATATTAAATTATTATTCTTACTTCCTACTCACACTCTCCCCTCTTTAATTCTCTTTTCCCCATTTTCCCAAATATTTAACTGCCATTTTTCAATTTGCTACAAAAGCAACAATAATAATTTTTAATATTGTGATGCACAATAGTTCTAGAAGTTTTTATAAATTGAACATTTAGACATCTTCTGCTTTATAATAATATTGTTTCATTGCTCCATCCAGGGTAATATGGAACTTTTTGAAAGTGTATGAAAAATTCGAATATACTAAATTTGGATCTTTCATTAGGCACTCAAGTTTTGTTGCTTATTATTCTGCTTGACTTTTAAAACGATTTTAAAAACACAAATATTTGAAGTATATTTCCCAGGAATCTTAGGTAAGTAGGGCATGCTTTAATCGCATGTTCTACCAGGCATGTGACGTCTATGCAAGTTTTTAGCTAAGCAATTATTTATTTCAAGGTCAAAGTTTCATATAAATCACCGACTCATGCAACCTGCGAGTCTCGTATTGAATATATTTTAATTTTGTTGAAAATTTGTTAATGAGACCAAAAACCTAGAAAAATATATTTTTTATATACATGTGTATATAGAATAAACAAAAATTGTACATTAGTCTGCCCCCGGCTTGTGGTTATTCACTAATGAAAGGTCCCAGTCCGGTCCATTGCCTGCCAACTTGGCTTGACTTGCCTTATCAGTATTTCGTATTTTTGATTTTGAATAATGTTTTATTTTTTTTAAATGCCCACAAAGGTTAAATAAGCGCTGCCTCTATTTATACATGTGTGTATACGTAACGTCATGTTGAATTCCATTGGATCGACCCACTTGAGCGTCGCCTACTTTTCCAATTGACCAACGATCGTAAAAATGTTCTCAAAATGTCCAAACAGATCGTTGGTGCCGCCTCTTCAAATAACTATAAAAATGTCATAAAAATCCAAAATCCATTCTTTTACGATTTTTTGATGCCTCCTGGTCCTGGTTCAACTGTAACAATATTTTAATCAGTCATTTAGAACGATTTTCAAGTACACTTGTAATTTTGAAAAAATTTTAATGGCGCGACGTCTGGGGAATTTGCAAATGAAGACAAAGCCAATGTAAGTGAAAGACTTTCTTAAAATTTATTTTCTCACGGCGCCGTCTTCTTTTGGGGTCCAGCACTCACTTGTCGAGGTCGAGGTTGCCGTCACATATCCTTTGCTCTGTTTTTTTGAAATTCTACACGCGTCTCGTATGAAATTTTATGTTTTCTCTTCTCAATAGGCATGAAAATGTTTAGCTATGGCTCCTCTGGTTGTACAAGCATATTATTTTTGAAAAATTTGGAGAAATTTCTTGAACACACACGTACTTACTTGGACATGCCACACACTCATTGAATACTGATTTATGACCATAAAATATTGGGTGTTAAATTGGCCCAATTGGTAGGGAGTGGTGTAATGGTTGAAGTTAAGATTTTGGATAAGGCAAAGATTGAAAGTATTTGAAATATATTTTGTTTGTGCTGGTAAGCTGGTAAGCAAAGTCATCACGGAAGATGTCTAATAAATGGGGAAGACAGTATTCGATTTGCTTGATTTTCTGTGCTCACCGATTCACTCACTCATAACTTCGGCTAGTGTCTGTGTGAAAAGCACAATGTACTCCGACCACCGGTGGCTTTCGCCTGGCAGAACACTTTTATTTCTCTCGCCTACTGAGAAAACTTCTAAAAGTATGCCGTCAATCGGAAGAGTCTGCTTTTTCCTAACATCAAGTAGGCTTAGATTTTTTTAAATTTGTATTTTCCTGATAAACAATTCGTTTAGTTCAGTTTGAACTGTTTACTGGTTGGTAGTAGTTCATTTCAGATATTTTTTCTTTATTTTTATATTTTATGTTTATTTCTTACGAAACCTGGTTACAAGTTGATCTTCTAAATCTAATTATCTTGTAGCATTCTTGGATCTGTGGATTTAGAATTACTACTTCTTACGGTTTCTTACTTCTTTGCCAAAATAGGATTCCAGCTTCCCATTTACCCTTATTTTTACTTGCTCCATTTGCTATTCTTCCGTTCTCTGTTGCCATATAGACCCCAGGGACATTCAAGATGATTTGCTCACGCTACATATTTCTCCACATTCACACCTATGTACCAACGATTGGCATTCCACATGGAAGTTCGTCAAAAAGCTGAGAGTTCGCCTTGAGGCAGTCCTGGGATTGTCACTTGTAGACAGAAGCACAGTAAGGTTTTTCTCGTCATCTGTGTTATCAACTAATTTGCTTAGAAATTATATATAGTCTTCATTTGTCGTGAACGCACTTTGGTGACCTGTTTAATTGTTATAATATCTATTTCTTGACTTTAACTTCTATAATAAAATGTAGGAAAATTTTGTGAATATTTTATAAAATTTATTTTATATTATTTTACTTTACCAATTGCTATTTGTTTATTTAGTGTTCTGGTCTTTGGGAATGTTCTTAAATATATAAAAGCATGTTTTTTATTCTAAGTATTTTACATTGAATATATTTTTCGTTCATATTTTTGCTTGTTAAACTTGGTGTAAATAGAATTTATAAGACCTTTCTGATCCGTTCTTTCCGATTTAATTTCTCCGTGTACGTTTTTTTTTCGGCGCCAAAATATCTACGCAATACACTCGCTTTACATTTCCTAACTGATATTTTTTTAAATACATGATGGGATACTTAGCAGTCTCGCACAGACGCAGCTCATTTTGGCAAGCTTCAATTCATAATAAGCTCACAATTGGTATATTCCATGCAATGGCTTTCTTATAGGTCGAAAGTAGGCCTTCCTTGAAGATGACATGTGTGGTGTTGCGCCACATACGAGGATTCACTCGTATGCCCAAATTGCTAATGTGTGTCCGCACAGCAACCGTACGATCTTCGGTGCCTGTCCGTATCTGGACGAAAACAATTACATCCTTGAAGACGACTTCACGGCCAAGGCTTGGGGGTACATAGAATATATAAATAGAGTTAAATATAAAAAAAAATTTGAAAAAAGCCGATTTCAAAATTTTTTTAATTGTATATGTAGTCGATCCTAATGGAATAATTAGAAATTAATTTCTAAGGGGGCATAGTAGTCTAGCTAAAAATTCTCGAAATGATTCATGTTGATCTCAGCCAACTGCTTAAACACAAATGTTCATATTCCGCGGACTAAGGCTTTGTTGGTGAATCTTAAAATGCAGTTCGGTCAATTGTTGTATGTCTAGTTTGTAGTATCGTTAAATGGGTGCGCCGTTTGACGGGGTATAATTCACTTGTACATTGAAGCCGAAAATTTAGTACTAATATTGTAGTGAAGGCTTTCATCTATGGAGCATTTTTTAGCACACCCTGTAACTGATGTGGTATCGTGTGGAGCTGGTCTACAAACATTCGGTATGAGATATGAGGGGAATAGTTTAAAATTCCGGCCGTTTCTTAGAAAAAAAAAAAATGGATGCCAACGAATTACTGGTGTCATCCATAGTTTTTAAACGAGTTTTAAAATATGCAGGTTTTTGTACAAAAAATATGAATCTGCTTTTCGTCAAATTTAATATAAATAATAAAAAAATACGATTTTTTAAGAGTAGTGTCTACCCCTGGGGCCTATTTCTTAATGCCTCGCTAAAGATTGAATTACACACAAACTACAATTGATTTAGAGATAAGCAATGTGGTCATAGTTCGTGTTATTTCACTGTAGGTACGGCCGGAATCAATAAATTATAGCCCATTTCCACTGGAAATATTTTTTATCATTTTCATTTCTAAAAATTTTGTCGTTTCCATTGACAAATCGTCATCTTTTTGACACGTTGACAAAAACAGCTGCTTTTATTTTAAATAACATACGTCCCTTTCAAGCTTACGAGGACTTTTTGGAGTGGTTTAGCAAAAAAAAATTGACTTACACCTCAGAAAAGCAATTCCTCGGTGCGAACGCATGGGCATCGTTTTGAACTTTCAGCAGAAAGCTAAACACACAACTTATTCGGGGGTGCCACAGAAACCTCTTCCAACCAAATTCCAACCGATTTCCAATTCATAGGTGACACAGATCTTTCTATTGGTTGGTTTCAAACCTCCCGTGTTTGGTTAGGAGATTTAGCAAAGCTCTTTTCGCACTAGCGCCCTGTGTCGATGGTGGTGCCATCTACTTGAAAGGCAGCGGGTTAAGGGCTGCAAGTTATACCTCATGTTTGGCGCCCACAAATTTTTAAGTTTTGCATTATATTTATGGAGAATATGACTTAAATTCTAAAATGCATCATAAAACAGGTAACACAATCAAAGCATTTCAGTTAAACATAAAATTAACCCATAACTAAAAAGGGGAAATTTTTGGAGAGAGATTCAGCCCTGTTTTTAGAGATGGAACTTCAATTGGAAAATCTGCTGCTCTAACTAGATTTTCTAATAAGAAAAGAAAAAACTATCGCAGTTCTGTGGCACCGACGATTTTTTCGAGAGATTTACAAACCAACCGTCGGCAAAATCTCTAGAGATTTCTGTGGCACCCCCGATTATAACCTATTTATATTTTAAGCAAAATTGCGCCTAGTTTTAACTTTTTTCCGGGCAATTGTCATAATTTTCAAGAAATAATAGAAATGAAAGGCAAAATGAAGTGACAAATCGTATAAAGAAATATTAGGGGAGAGTGGGGGGTTTTGAGCAAGTGGGGGTTGTGAGCCACGTGAATATTGGACACAAAAAACCACCAGAACTCGATTTTTTTTTAAAAAAAAAAAAAATTTTTTTTTAATTTTTGACTTGGTTTATTAATTAAAATTTTTTCGTAATGTTAAAAGTAAGAAATATGAATTAAAAAAAAAAAGAATTACTTGAATTATCTTTTGGTTATGTGACGTCAACAAAAAAAAGTGAGATATGGGGGGTTGTGAGCCACTTTGCCGAGAAGTCGGTTTTGACTTCCAAAGAGAATATTGCAATGATGCGCAATAAAACAGAGGAAAAACTCTCCAAAAAAGTAAAAATAACATTAAAAAGAGACACGCCAGCGTAAAAACAAACAATTTTTCTAAATAAAACGCACTTTCGACCGATAGTTCCTATGACAGCTATAGAATATAGTCATCCGATTTGACCGAAACCAAAAAAAAAAAAAAAAAAAAAAAAAAAAAAAAAAAAAAAAACCCACTTTTCGGACCGATAGTTCCTGGGGGCGCTATAAGATATAGTCATCCGATTTGGTCGACCAAAACTTCCAAATCTATGTAGAAGCGTATAATATTAATAATCGCTGATGTGAGCACACGTTAACATTAAAAACAAAAACAAAAGACCCACTTTTCGACCGATCGTTCCTATGGCAGCTATAAGATATAGTTATCCGATCCGGTCGGTTCCGACATATTAGCAGTGTGCAGTAAAAAGAAGACTCTGTGCAAAGATTCAGCTCGATAGTTTTAAAACTGAGAGACTAGTTTGCGTAGAAACAGACAGACAGACAGACGGACAGACAGATGGACAGACAGACGGACGGACAAAGCTCAATCGACTCAGCTCGTCACCCTGATCAAGAATATATATAGTTTATAGGGTCGGAAATGAATATTTCTATGCGTTGCAAACTTCTGGGCTAAATTATAATACCTTTGCAAGGGTATAAAAGACAAACAACATAATTTTCAGTTCTCATCGATATTTCTTTATTCAGAATATGAGAAAAATTGTTAAGGTAAAAGGTAAAACTGGCTATACAGCTCCTCAAAAAAAAAAAAAAAAATAAAAAAAAAATAAAAATAATGAAGGCTCGTGTTATTAACATTTGATCTTTTTGGTGTGTAGTAAACTTATAAAACTTGTCAGACTAATGAGCACTACTAATAGTTAAATGAAAAGCACGCTCTAACACAAAAAAAGAGCCTTTCTAAATTTTGGTAAGTCCGAGATTGAATATGGACCAGGAAACCAAAACGAATCGAATTTCAGTTCCGATTCTGGTATGTACCGAAAAGTTCGTTTCGGTATAAGGTTCTGCTTTGGTTCTATTTCGGCTCCGTACTGGTTCCCAGATTCTTAATTCGGTATACCGTTATATAGCGGTATGGAGCTGTAAAATTAACGGAGAACTTTAAACGTAAGTCCGAACAAAGCGGGTAAGCAAGCTATACACAGGTATGTGTACACAAATTATAAATTTTATTAGCGTGTGGTTGTCATACAAAATGCACGAGATTGCATTCATGAGATGATGAAAATGAAAAATAATAAATAAAAAAATTATTTACAAAGAAGGTAAATTAATGATTACTTTTTAGAAGCATAATAGGGGTGATGGAAATTAGACCGCGTGAATTAAGACCGCCGTCGGCGGTCTAATTTCATTTTTCAAAATGAATTTAGACCGCCATCATAAAATGAAATTAGGCCGCGCGGTCTAATTTCATTCTGCAAAATGAATTTAGACCGCCATCACAAAATGAAATTAGGCCGCGCGGTCTAATTTCATTCTGCAAAATGAATTTAGACCGCCATTACAAAAGAAATGTAATTTTGGTTTTTTAATAAAAGAAACTATCTATAACATCAAAAAATAATGAAAATTTGATATTCTGCAAATGAATTTAGACCGCCATTACAAAAGAAATGTAATTTTGGTTTTTTAATAAAAGAAACTATCTATAACATCAAAAAATAATGAAAATTTGATACAAAAAAAATCGCTCGATTTTTTGTATCATGCAACATGAAAGGGACTCAATTTTTTAAGTTAAATACTTACTGTAAGAACAAGACCACGCGGTCTAATTTCATTATGTGATCGCGGCCTAAATTCATTTTGATAAATGAAATAAGGCCGCGCGGTCTAATTTCATTTTGTGATGGCGGTCTAAATTCATTTTGCAGAATGAAATAAGGCCGCGCGGTCTAATTTCATTTTGTGATCGCGGCCTAAATTCATTTTGAAAAATGAAATAAGGCCGCGCGGTCTAATTTCATTTTAAGATGGCGGTCTAAATTCATTTTGCAGAATGAAATTAGACCGCCATACAAAATGCACGGCGGTCTTAATTCACGCGGTCTAATTTCACAGAGCCGCATAATAGCGATCAATGAATCGAATCTATCTAATTTATTAGCAGAGAAATAATAAACTTCTCACCGGAAAATTAGCGTTCTATACTTACTTGGGTAAATGGAACAGCAAGATTAATTTTTGATAGTTCATACAATTCTGGAAACTTTGTAAAATTTTCTGACCACGAGTAAAGCACATCATATTTATTTTGTAAACATTGAATGCTCAGGAAAACCTCGATTGATGCCATCAAACTGTTTTGTGAAAATACTAAACTATTTATATTGTCCTCTTTCTTCATATTCATATCGACTCAAATCGATTTCATCTCCACCTTCAAACAAAGTAATTGGGTCAGAGCTGCTTTCATCATTAAGTTGCAATTGAACAGAAGTGTATAAAATTCTTTATAATTGTCAAAGCAGTTTCATGCGTACTTTCCTGTTCAGAGTTTAGCTTGACATTACAGCGAGCGTCCAAGAAAATGCTACATAGGAATTGGCGCCAGCTGTGAAAAATCTTCTCGAAATTTTGCCGTTCGGATTCGGCGTTAAACTATAGGAAACACACACGCCAAGAGATTGTGAGAAGCTCGACTTGGCCCTTTGGGTCTGCGTAGCCAATTTTATCTTTGCGGTCTTTTCGGTTTTAAAAATAACGGTTCTCGGATAGCAGTATACAAAAAATTAAAAATATCAGTTCCTGGCCAAACCGCACCAAAATGTATGTTTCCATCCGATCTCCAATTTTATTAAATAGTATTTATATATGGGCATTTCATGACTTCGACTGGGACAATCGTACGCATTTAAATTTAAAAAAAGGCAAAATAAAATTTTTATTTTCACCATAGGCTTACATGCATTCAACAGTCCTACAATTGGTGCAATGATTAATTTTGCGCAAATTTTTGTTTCAAGAATAATGTAAAAAAAACATCACATTCGCACGGGACGAAAACAGAAGCAGTTTTCGGGGGCAACCATTCAAAAGTCGATTTCAGCGAATCCTGAGGCAATATTATAATGTGGTTAATTTTACAATGTTGTTTAATTTATAGTCGTTTCAAAATTTAAGCTCAAGCATCTTCGCACGGGACAGTATTTTCCATCGATATATTTATTTGGATTCTGCTATGCCAAAACTTAAAACTTACACTTAATTGCATTTACATAGTTTCTCATGGTTTCTAATGCATTTTTGTAAGCCATCAAAAATATTTCAATGTCAAAATGGGAAAAATTGCGTTAGCAAATGGGTTATGAGTAAATGTAAGATTGGCTTACATTAGTTCAATTTAATTGTTTCCCTACGAAAATACGATTAAATAATATATAGGCCTATTCCCGTTTCCGAATTCGATTGATTGGAATTGGAAAGAACTGTGATTTTTTAGAAACAACTGAAGAATTTGAGCCAATCTTTTTGTCATCAAGAGGGTCGAATAAAGGTAAATAGAGTTTTAAAGTTAAAAGCATTTACACTTAACGATTCCGATTCTGCATGCTTTTATCGGAATCGAAAACGGCAACAGGCCTAATAGAGTTTTTACCCACTTTTAATTTTTTGGTCTAGGTGGACCGTTTTTCTAAGTCACTCGCATATTTATATAGACTGACTTGTCAGGTAAATTTTCAAAGTCACCAAAAACACCTATTCTTTTAAGACCTTTAGGAGATTGTCTGCGGGAGCACACCAAATCAATATTTTTACAAATTGTTGCCATTATAAACTTAGATGTGGAAACTATATGCTATACATTAGTTTTTCCTGAAATAAAATATCTTGTCACAATAAATTTATAAATGAAGAAATTCGTAAATGTCTCTTTAACAGTAAAAATTTAGTGAACCCATACTTTTTTTCCTTTGCTTTAACTTTCCCTCCATTTTTAAATTTTCGCAATCGAGGAGATACCATGTTTCTAGCGAGAATAAAATGTATAAGCCAAGAGCTCAGATCAGCTACATACATGTGTGCGCACCTTCCAAATTGCAGATGTGCTGAATGAACTTCTGTTGTCAGTAAAGCTTTTGGCTCTGCGTTCAGTTCATCTTTCAGCTGTATGTGTGCGCGGCCCCTTAAAGACGAGAGATGAGGGCGATCTTTTCGACCATTGATAAGTTAAACTAACTGTAAAAACAAACCCGTTAGAGTAATAGATCCTGAAATTGACCGGAAAATACAGCCAAAAATATTCAGACCTGTTCCCATTTCCGAATTCGATTGATCGGAATTGGTAAGAGCTGTGATTTCTAAGAGACGATTAAAGAATTCAGGCGAATCTTTTTGTCATCAAGAGGGTCGAATGAAGGTAAGGTGGGGTTTTGAATTTAAAAACCGAAGAAGAGAGGTTTTTGAAAGCGAGTTCGATTTCGCATGATTTGATCGGAATCGAAAACGGGAACAGGCCTGATTATAAAAGTCTAAAAAGTTTTGAACCAAAATTCGAAATAAAAACTTTAAAGAAACCTTAAGCTTAGTTTACAAGCAAAAAACGTAGATTGATTCATACACTAAGAAAAAATGCGTTCTAAGTGTGCCGAAATCGTGTATTTTCATTCTCAATAGTAGGGTGTCCGTTTTTTCTTACACCGTAAACGACGGGCTTGTTAAAAGAACGTATTTTTGAAACCGATTTGCTAATTTTAAGAATATTTTGTTCTTGCTATGGGTGCGAATAAAGATCGCTCTATTCGTTCAATTTTTATAAAAATCAGAAAACAACCATTGTACTATTAATTTGTGAGGCGTTTTGCTCTCAAGTGTAGCATAAGGAAAACGACATCCCTTGCACTTTTTAAAATTCCAAATGGACTATCAGTTGCTTCTGTTTAAATACTTACTTAGTGCATTCATCTGGGGTAATTATTGTGAATTTTTAATAATGATTTGTATTTTACTTATTTGTGTCTACGATGGCAACAGCCAACCACAACAACAGCCGAGTGCAACAACAACAACAACACCAATCAAGCAACAGCAACAGTTAAGGTCTTTGCGGTCCCGGCATGGCCTCTGCCTCGGCCCTGCCCCCCTCCCTGTCCCTGCTTGCCACGGCCTGTGGCGAGCAGGCTGATTGGGCGTAGCTAAAAATTGAAGCGTTGTTGGAGTGCCATGTTCAGAGCGAGAGAGAGCGAATTGATAGTCAAAGCAGTCAACCGTATGCAGTATGTGCGATAAGGCAGGCAGGCAAAGCCAAAGTTGTCG